>CAIGRB010158037.1:47624-72018 GCA_903798255.1 Fraxinus quadrangulata
TTTTTTTTTTTTTTTTTTTTACTACAAACCTAAACCCAATTCAAAACTGAAAAGCCCAACATTTTTTTAAAAAATGGCCCAACAAAATTAAAAAAGACCCAACGTTTTACCTTCTTTCCCCTTGGCTTGGCTTTCTTCGGTGATTCCTCCTTCAACACCATCCATGACGCCAACAGCTTCACAAACTCTACTAAAAATTCAATTTCGGTGGAGTCAGCACGGGCGACCGAACCACTTCGTCAGGTGCTGACTTCGCCACTCTGCTCGAATAAAATTTGAAGGATCATAGCTACGTCATTCATATAAAGGTATAAAGTGTTGTACCAAATGTTTTGTACCGTAAAGATTTAGAACTTAAAAGTGAATTGGGTTTGACATATCCGGCCTATGTCAATTTTTCGGTAATAGCAGCCAAGGTTTCCAATCTGTAGTCTTATTCACTTTCATCCCCAATCTTTCATTCATGATACTTAGTGCTCATCGTTTGGAAAATGGGCGGCATTTATCCAAAAAATTTGTTTGTGTTGTTTGAAAGTATCGGTTTTATAAGGTAAAAAGTATCTACAGCTCATTTCTGTTGGCATTGTTTGAATTTTTTTCCCGACACAAATATCAATGTCTCTCAATCGCATCTAATCAAATACCATCAAATTTCGTAAAAAATTACGTGTTGGCTGTAATATATGGCAAAACCTCCTTGGAATCAATTAAAATTCGTTTGAGATCGCATTATTCTTATATATTTGGCAAATGCAGGTTTGTAGGTGCAACATTTAATACTTTTACGATCTTTAAAATTCTTCGTACTACAAAACTTAGAAGCACGAAGCTACAAAAGATTATAGACATTTCGTAAATATCCTAGGGTTAAATCCTTAATTTTTATCATTGTTCTAATATTTTTTGGGGACAAGGATGTTAAAATCACTAACGGTCCATTCTGCCACTTGATTGGGGTCTTTATAAATTTCAGTCCCCAAGTCTACAGATGTCCACTGCCTCCTAGCTGGAGGTGTCCCTGGATCCTGCAAACCAAATAATCTAGTCAATTGCACTATTGGGTATTATCTAATTTACCTTATAAAACTGATAAAAGTTAGGGTCTAAAACCTGGTAGAAATAAAGGGATTGCGATAGCCTCCCAACGTCGAGCTCCCACGTTCTTGGATTACCTATCCATCCATCCCCTTTCCTCGTTGGGTATCCATAATCACCCCATACAGGGTGTGGCAAAATTTGCAGTATCTCCTGGGGCTGAGGATTACTATACGGATCGCACACGATATTAGGACTCTCGGCGAATTCTGCGTTACCCGGGGAACAGTACATGTGATACGCCTCGTACGGGAAATGAGCAGTGTCGTTTCGATGAACTCGAATCCCATTAGGAAACGTGTGGTATGGGGGACACAATTTGGCATCGTTTGGATTGCACCAAGATGGTGTGTCTGGATTAAGTATCATTTCACTATATCGAGTTACGTCTGAAGTAACATCACCATCGCATGGTTGGCCATTGTTTTTCCAGCAGCTCCCTATGTCCAACAAGTAAAATTGGCTGCCAGAACCACCTCCTCTTATCACATTTAATGTGAATTTCACTTTGAAATTTGGTGATTCTGGAATCTGCATAAAAATGTGTTATCTGTTTTAAAGATTAAGCCATAATCTCAATTCTGAGAGAAATAATGAATGGAATGGGAAAGTTAGAAACACAATCATAGAAAAGTAGAGATTAAGTTACGTCTACTAGTTCCTTGCAGATTTTACAAGGTTTTCTACTTCGAACCTCTCTATCTAATCTAGAAGAAAGACGTTACCCTTGAGATATATCCCTACAATAGGTCTATCCGTGGTAGATTGGATAAATGAATGCTTTTATACAAAAAAAAATAGATCTTTTGCGGTCGAGGGATAATTGAAAAGTATAATTAGGCTCTATAGCACACCTTCCGAAAGTATGATCGGGAATTTTGTAAAAATAACTGAAAATCCATCAAATATAAAAGGGAGTTCTGTGAAAGTTTGTTCAATTCTTCATTCTGTAATTTCAAGTTGATATCTTGGATTTTGATGAAGTAATGCAAATCAAAGATGTTGTAAAAGTGCACAAAAAATTGATACAAAATAACTAAATCGCCCAAGAAGAGAAGAATTTACTTACAATTTTTAACATTCCCCTAGTGGAATAATGGTAACCACCAGAAAATCCAGTTGTGGCATCTGCTCTAAAGTAAAGCATCAACCATGGATACTTCACGGAAGTCCTCAAAACATGGTGAAAAATCCAGCTTCCTTTTCCAAGTTCCTTCTCCCATTTTACTGAATAATATGAAATATTTTCATTCAACTCACCGTCCAAATTCCAAGACCCGTAAAATGATCCCTTAAGCGTAGCTTGATTAGGCCCTTCTAATGTAGTATAGTTGTGATAAATCAATGGTTGATTCATGCAATCTTTCCCAAAACATGGGAACCGGCTATCAGGACCGTAAGGGCCAACTTTAAGGCCATTATTCGGGCATTTTGCTGCATAAGTGTCCATATTACCATTCTTAAGCATGATCATCCAAAACTGCCAAGGGTTTGGTGTATCTTCAACTTGACATTTATTTCCCAGATAGAGTTCTTTTTCTGCAGCATAGAGGTCTACATTGTCAAATGCCTCTTGTTGCCCTCCAAGAAAAGGTTGTCCTACTCCAAGCCGGTTCTCTTCTTCTGTAACCCTATGGACAAGCATGTATGGCATTGAATTGCAAGGTGAACACCGTTTTTCCCCTGCAGAAAATACCAAAAAGTTGAGCTAGGAGATTTTGAAAATTTGCGAATTTCATATATGAAGGGAAAAAAACAAAAAAAAAATATATATATATATATATTTACCATGAAGTTGTTTGTATAGATTGGCTGAGACGCGATGTAATACGTATTGATACAAAAGCGCTCTAAAAGGTGTGTTAATAATTAAATTACAGATATTTAAGTGAGCGGTATATCAGCTATCATATAAAGACTAATTTGGCGTGCTCTTAAAACATCAAACATAACTAGTTCTCCCACAAGAGTCGAAAAGAAAATAAACAATGTCAATGATTAGAGAAATTGAAAAGAAAAATGAAAACTCGCCTTGTTGAGGAGAAGCTTTATATATGTCAAAGCAATCTGCAGCTCTTGGACTACCCATATTTGGAGTTTCTTCTCCTACCTCATTGCACTGATTCCATGCTTCTATAGCCAATCTTAGTCCATCCCGTCTCATCCCCGGATCTCCAACTGCTGATATGTACTCATTATCACAACTTACACATATTACTCCATACAAAGAGGCCAATGCCATAGCCACAAAAAGGGCTTGCAACGTGCAGTGTAAAACTTCTCTTCCTGCCATTGAGAAATCGAGCATTCATCAATTGCCTCTACTTTAGTTTGCCATTAAAATATGATGGATATTCTTTATCAAAAATAGTTAGTGATACTTTCCATTCTAATTGGTAAAGAGTACCAGCATGGAATTGGTTGTTAGTACTTGCATTTCTCATAATTAGTTGGTTGCAACCATAAAATGAGAACAAGAAAAGCATTTTGAATTAAAAGTAGTAATCCAAAAGGAACCTTTTATCATGTGGGCTCTTTTCAAAATGATCTACTTTAATGTGCATTTATCTTGGATTGACCTATTTTTCATGTGCTTTTGCTTGTCGTCATTGCTAACGATCTAGTTGTTTCAGATATCTTATTACATCTAGCAACCAACAACGATGAATAAAAAAGAAGGATTCGTGTAGTTGATTTCAAATTTACTAGAGACTAAACATTTTTCAGTTTGAAAGGAAAGGATAAAGAGAATGCAAGGATGGATTTGGAAATTGAGAACTTGGAATTCAAGGCATCCCTTGATGAAGCCAGAAGTAAGAGGAAGTCAAAAGAAATGGGCTATTCAAATCTCAAGTTACAAATATTCTTTTGTACAAAATTGTTAGAAACAAGTAAGGGGGGCCCCTTGGTTGTTTTGGTGGATGTGGAAAAGATATCTTGTCAAGTGGAAAGGAAAGCCAATCTAACTTTATAATGAAAAATGAATTTGAACAACTTACTCCTATAACAGTCTAGACGAGAAGTAGGGATGTAAATCTAACTGTGTTGTTTGCTGTCGAATAATCTAGCACAAGTTGCGTTGTAAATCGGTCTGTATTTCTGGGCACGTCATTCTACTCCTATGGTCCATGTCCACGACCCACCTGAATTGTAATTTCATAAAATAGAAAAATTGAGAGGAAAATTATGGAGAAAGCCAAAAAATATTAGATCTTGTTATTAGATTATACGTATAATTCTAGTACTTCAAGAAAGATTATTAGTTAACAAATTACAATGGTAATGCTATCGAGGATTAAAAACCATGTATCAGAATTCAGCATGTATGTGAGAGAGACATGTCAAAAACTAAGTTTTTAGTTGAGGTGGTTCAACAATTACTCCTTCCCCAGCTAAGAACTCGTGAACATTTCCATCAATTTCTATCGTGCTGCAACCGGGCTCTTTATTTAATCCCTTTTTCCTCATCCTCTGCCTCACTTCCATGACATCGTTCCATCTCCCCAAAGATGCATGAACATTTGACAGCTGAACATAACCAGCACCGTCTTTAGGATCAAGCTCTAAAAGTTTTCGAGCAACGTATTCAGCCAATTCTACATCACCATGATTTCTACAAGCAGCCAAGAGAGACTGCCAAACAATTGGACTTTCTTTCACTGTCGATTTGTTCAGAAGTTCTTTAGCCTCGTTTAACAGACCACGTCGACCAAGTAAATCAACCAGACATCCATAATGCTCAATAGTAGGTTGAATTCCATAAACATGAACCATATGATCGAACATCATAAAACCCTCAGACACTAAACCTGCACGACTGCAAGCTGACAATGTGCTTATAAAAGTGACCTCATTAGGTGTAAAACCATCAGAAACCAACTGATTGAACATTTTCAACGCGTGATGTCCAGAACCATGGATACTCAACCCTGCGATTATTGCATTCCATGTACTAATATCCTTCATCAATGTATTGTCGAATACATCCAAAGCCTTCTCAATGCACCCACATTTTGAATACATATCCACAAGAGCTGTAGCTAGAAAACCTTCCACTTCGATTCTGTTCCTGTCAATGTAAGCATGAACCCACTTGCCTTGGCTTAAAGCTCCGAGGCCAGCACAAGAAGATAGCACGTTTACGAGTGTACAATTATCAGGGCACACCTTCAGACTCTGCATATCCTCAAAAAGCACCAAAACTTCACCAAGAGCACCAGCCTTGGCATATGCACTGATCATAGCGTTCCAAGAAACGATATCTTTCACCAACATCACATCAAAAACATCCCTTGCCTCTTCAATCAACCCACAATTTGCATACCCGGAAACCATAAAATTCCAAGACTCCACATTTCTCACCGGCATTTCATCGAACAATTTACGCGCCAACTCTACCAATCCCATCTCTGCGTATACACTTAACAAAGCATTCCACGAAACAACATCATCTTTACACATCCTATCAAGCAAATTACGTGCCACTTTGAAGCGTCCACATTTCGCATACATGTGAATCAAAGTATTGTTTATATACTCATCATCTCCAAGTCCATTCTTCAAGACAATTCCATGAATTTGTTTCCCTTCTTTACCTCTACAAACTCTAGCACAAGCTTTAAGAATAAACGTGAAAGTATATTTGTCTGCATAAACTTCACTATCTTCACAAACCAATTTAAGAAAGCTGGTCAAGGCTAAAATTGGAGTCTCACTAGTTGCATATGCATGTATCATGGTATTATACATATACGAGTTGGGCCGGTGAACGTGGGCGAAAATGGATTCTGCGTAGGAAAGGCTATGATAAGAGATGGTGGTGGCCGCCGTCACAAGGCGGCTCGCGGCGAAGGTTTGGTGAAAAAGGCCAGTTTTGAGCATGTAGGCATGAGCTTGGTGGAGTTGTGAAACGGAAGTGGCTGCTTCTGTGAATGAGAGAATTGGTGAAGAAGCCAAACTCGCAGGGACAGACATTGATTCAGCTGTAGATATGTCCTGTGCTCGACTTAGTTTCGGCCAAAAAAGTCGAAACCGTGGCAATGTCCAGGGGGGTAAAAGAGAATAACGCTATTGTACACCATTGATATTACAATTTAGGTGACGATAAGTGATAAGCTCGATGAAATGTGTAATTAATTAATTAATTTAATTATATTTCACATTTAATGTCACGTCAGTACTGTTTAGATTGTTGGTTTAACACCGGTAATATTAAATGTCATTACTCGATAAAAAAATGGAACCAACCAAACTAAGTCGAAATTGGCCGGATCGATTTGGTTCTATTTACATTTTAAGCGATTTTGATTCTAATAAAATTAAGAACCGGTTCTAACTCAATTATTTTTTAATTATATAGTGAATATTGGAGCAATTGCTTGATGTTCCATTAATTCAAAGAGGTAAAAATATATATACAATTGTTATGGAGTAAATCAATACAAATCACCTACAATTACGAATAACAACAAATTTCTAATTCCTACAATCAGTAGCTAATTAAACATTATTCTTGTAAGGCCAGGATACACGATATTAGATCAAGAATAGAAAATACAAAATTTGTTTGCTGAAAATAAAGTACAGAATTAAAAGAACACAATCGATATGTTTCGGCCTAAGCCCCGGAGGTTCGATGACCACATCTAATACACACATCCCCCGTTGAGCATCCAACTTTATGGATTATGTTAGGTTCCACTACACAACCCAAATTGGCAACAAGATTGCAAGAATGTTCAGAAATAATTACAGAAAGAGTACAAGAACACTGATATCTCAGAGTACAGCAATTGATTCACTCGAATCACAAAGAATCGAACACTAAGCCAACAGAATCAACTATACAGTCACGTGAACACTTCTCACAAGTATTCACTAAGAATATATCCACTAAGGAATCATTCAAACACTCAACACCATCTCAAATTAGGGATTTGATCTTGATTTAGAGAGAGAAGCACTCGAAACGGCGCAGCCAGAGAGAATAGAGAAAAATGAGTAAAAATGTAAACCCTATAACTCTAGTCCATTATGCCAAAAGATGAAAATGGCATTAAGAAATAGAACCATCCAGAAGTAATACAACGACTGCATCAAGTCCACTTGTCAATAATTCAACGAGACCTTAGTATAAGTAAAGTTGCATTTATAAGACACGACTTTGCCAAATTATGGAAGCAGCTAATTGAACCCGGTTCAATTCTAACAATTCTAATTCTAGAATTAGGCAATTGACTTAATTTACATAATGATAAATTATTTATAGTGATTGATTGTTGTTTCATTCTATAAATTAATTATGTTTATTTGGTGAATAATTTTAATTAGATAATTTTTTATATGAGGACGGAATTGATCTTTTGCAGTGAAGCTTATTGTTTTTATTTTGAATGTAATTATTAACTTTTGTGATCAAAATAAAATTTGAATTTATAATTTAGAAAATTTAGTTATAGAATCGAACCAAAAGGAACCATTCTGATTTGGTTCTGATTTAGTTCTATAATTACCCATGGAATCAATGGTTCCAAAATTATTAATTCTCGATTTGGTTTCAATTCTCTTTGGGATCAAACTACTTGTAACCACAACCACCCCTGACACAAATGGGGAAGCCACTACGGCTGGTCCGGGCTGAGCCGGGCAATGACATGGCGTGTAGATATGGCTCGGGTTAGATCAGCCAGCTAGCAGTGTAAATCATTAAATAAAATTACTTGTTTGTCACAAAGATCATGCTCAAGACTCAAGTAGCATATTCAACTTTATGATAAAGCTAGCTTCTTTAGACTCTTGAACCTTCTACTTGTGAATCGATCCACAATTTTAGTTTACAGTCGATGTAACCCGACCTGCACGGATCGTTGAACCGAATAGACACAGTGTAACAATAACTAGAGTAATAAAGTCTCAATGCTAGTGTATCCAATTTTCACTCTCAATTTACTTGCATCACATATTTACAGAGCCATCAATTTTAACAGAGCAGGTTTGAACACGAATAAAGAAGATAGACATCATGCCCCATCATGCCTCGTCCACTGTACTTGAATCAAACATATAGCACAGGGTTATTGAAATATTATCTACTGCCTGATTAAACACACACTATATACAACCTACCATAGAATGGCATTAGAAAGCAAAATGCACATTCAGCAAAAGAATTAGCACAGAACCTACAAGAGTCAAGTTCTCTCTGTCGGGGGAAGATGTCCTAACTGAACAAGATTACTCACACTCCTCGCATTCCACCAATGTTTCCCGGGATCAACCGGTTGTTGTTCAATTTTACTGCCATCTGTACCCTTCAGTAGAACCAGGATTTTCCGTAAGAAACTGTTCCCAGAATACATCATTGATCCCTGTTCGCTCATTGGATGTCATCTCAACTGCTTGTTCTTCTGCTGCAGAAACCTCCAGAACAATGCTAGTGTTCGGCTCAGCATTCATATCAATCCCAGAAATCTTGGACCCAACATCAACATTTAATTGCGAGCAGGATGCAGGGCTATTTGCACAATTTGTAGTTTCGTCCAACGCCTGCAATGAATTACATTGATCTATACCTTGATTAACATCAAGTACTAGATTTTCCCAAAAGATAAGTGAAGACTCCAGCGGCTCCAATAATTCATCGTTTAAATTTAAAAGGGAAGTTGAATTAGAATTTTTTCCAGATTCTTCTATGATGGCTTGACCATACAAGTAACTGTTTCTCGGAAGCCTTCTCTTTCTATCATCAATTTCAACTTGAGGTACGGGGTTTAAAGCAAGTTCCGGTTTCTGTAAGTTTTGACCCAAAGAGGATAACATATTCTTGTGCTGCAGCTCCATATTTTGCACACATTCCATCAAACCTTGCATTTGCACTTCAAGTACTTGTTGCTCGAGTTTATGTTTCTGCAGTTCCAAATTCAATACTTCTTTATCGCGCTTTAACCTCTCAATATCGTCCTTATAGCCTTTCCTTTCTGATTTAGTTAGCGGAGGTAGAGAAGCAAGATTCGTTGCAGAATGACTGTGAACCGGCTTACGTCTATGAATGTTCTTCAAAAGTTGTGGCTGACCTCTAACAAAATCCTCATTAGCAAATTCCCATTGTTCGGGATCAGTTTTCCTGAATCCCTGTTCGACAAAAAAGGGATATTAACAAAAAAACTGCATATTAATAACTATGATTTTGCTTGATGTACTGTTCAATACTATCGACCAAACATGCGATTATTGAGTATACACTCTATGCAAAGGAGAAAAAATGCTTACATATGTATTTAGCTGCCTTACAAAACTGGAGAAGTTATTGTGCTTAAAGAACCTCGGCAGAAGACCCCGTGCAAATTCAAGAGGGTTCAATACGACAAAGCTTTTGTTATTACTCTTGACTTCACGACACAACAGAGTCCGTGGAAGGATCATCCACCATCTCATACGTCTTTGTAAGGAAAGGTGGTAATGAACTCGAACTGCTTAGAGTTTCATCCATAGTGTGAATTTATTACCCAATCACAAGCCCTAAAAACTTTTGGCCTCAAAATAAGAAACATCAACAAGATGAACTGAAATCAACTAGGGCTGTCAATTTTTACCAGCCTCATTGTATGTGAGGTTGAATTCCCTTCAAATCCATTTGAAACTCCTCAAATTCCATTTGAAACTCCTCAAAATCCAATTCTTTTGGCCCTGTTTGGTCCAAATTTTAATTTGATTTTAATTGAAGTTAAAGTGAAACAATCAATATTAATCTCATATTTCATGTGTCCTACAAATTTTCAACGGCACATCTCAAAAAATTCTATCAAAATGTAATAAAAATCTAATTTTAATCTCCACTAGAAAAATTGCAAAATGGAGAAAACCTAAATGGATAACAAAAGCAAATTCCACCAATCAAAAGCCTCCCAGCAATAATAATTCCCTGCATTTATTCCCGATACCAAAAAATAAAAAATCTTAAAAAAGAAATTCAATGACTTACATATCAAAGTCGTTAAAAGTAGTGACTGTGTGTCAATCTTCAAGCAAAAGCATCGAATATAATACAAACACGTTTCACTTGCACGCAGAAACATATCACAGAGATCAAATGAATACCGCCGGAAATTTTTCAGGGTCTGCAACTATTGTCTCTTTGTTGGTACATTCCGGTTTGAATTTATATCGGAAATGGAGAGATGCGTAGGAAGCCAGGCTTCCAGAATGTTAATAAATTACAGTAATACGATTATGCATAAGTACATTGCTTAGATACCCTTGGAATTTACAGAATGAAACAAACAACCCATAATTTGTGGTTAGTTACATATGAATCCTAAAAGGATTTCGAATTTTAGACCTTACTCTCATTCTCTTTTATTTTCCTGAAATCGTAATTTTAGCAAAAAAACGAATTAGATCATATGATTCAACTTAAAAATGGAGAATGTTATGAAATTTGATCTATTATAGGACTCGAAAAGTTTAATTGGCTCAATATTTGTAAATGCTTCAATCTCTAAACGAGTTTTAAAAATACAATCTGTAGTTGTAACGAGTCCAAAAAAATATACATTTTGGAATAATGATCTTTTAGAAAATGTATGATTAAAAAATAGAAAAAAATTTGGATTACACGTAAAATTATTTTGTGAGAAATGAAATTTTAAACAATGAAGTTTGATAAAATTGAGGTCAAGCGGAGACAGAAATAAGATCAAAGGTAAATGTGTGTATTTACTCAAAATAATTACTTATTTGACAGAAAATGTTGTTTTACTCGAAGATAATTTTTTATTTTTTTACCTATAAGCAAGACAAGAAAAAATAATTACTTATAAGGTAGACCAAACACGTTCCTTGTATTATTGATAATTGATTACTGTTAAAGCACGTGGAGAAGATTGGATGGTTAGATATTGTCCCCATTTACTCCTTTTTCTTTCCCTTATTTATTTATTTATTTAAGAACACTAAAATTTGCATATGAGGAATGTGATAAAAACTATTTTATATGGACGAAGTCATGCACATGCGTTGACAAATGGTGTCATGGGATGTTGAAATTTGATGTAATGGATTATCGCCGCACGCGTTGGACACGTCTTTAGCAACCATTTTATATTACATTTTAATCTTAATTTATTACCCTATGGTCCGGTTTTGTAACGTTAGTGCTTTGGTAGTTATCTCGAATATTTAGTTTTCTATGTTTGGGGTGCAAGCAAACCTTTTTAGATTGCAATAGCTCAATAGTATAGGTTGGAATGAAATGTCAATATGCATATATGTTGCCAAATAACTAAATTCTATGAATATTTTAAACCTCGACCTCATATTGATTCAAAAAAGATGGAGGTCATAGTTCGAATTTATAGTAAAAATGATCGAAGTATAGTTCCAAAATTTTTACTTTGTTTTGCATGTGATATTTGACGTTTTTACATTGTAATTTTCTATATAGTACATATCAACAGATATTTTAAAAGAGGATGAATTTATTATCGAAATAGTGATTGCCGACGAAATGATAAATATGAAAGTAGGCACTTACAAAATCTATTTAAAGCAAAATTTGTCATCTGCCAAAATTATAAGCATCCTGAAATCAAGATATATCAAGCAATCTCAATGTATTAATTGAAGTTTGATGTAAGAGAAATAAGAAAGTTTATAGAGTTCAAACATCCAAATGGATTAATGAAAGAGAAATGCTAAAGGGGCAGGGCTGGGGACAGACCATAAAGCAGGGGGCCGAGGTGGCTTCATCTCGGCCCTTGATCTGAATTGCAACTATTTAAATCAAGGGTTGAGGTGCTGCCACCACGGCCCCCTGTTTTTTGGTCGGTCCCCAGCCTTGTCCCTTTAACATTTCTTTTAATGGAAATTCGATGAAGAAGCATAATATTAAATGATTAATTTCTTGGTAGTTGTGTTTGATTTAAATGTTAGTAGAAGAAATTAGTCAGTGATCCCTTATTTTAAAAAAAAGAAAAATAAATCGAAAAGGCACCCTTTTTTTTCTTGCGCCAACTCAAATTCATTGAATTATAACCAACAACTTTAGGACTTCCATGCTCAGCAGCTCATGCATCCGATATTGGCACTTCATCTGAAACTGGACATTAGGTTAGACCTTTTAGCCTTTCGTAATTTTTATTTTTATTTTTATTTTTTCAAAAAAAGTTGGGTGACCTTTTCTCATATAGTATAATATAATACATTAAATTTATTTTATTATTTCTTGCTTTCTTGTTCAAATTGAGCCAAACGAAGAATAAGAAAAGAAAAACTTAAAATATATTATCTTTTAAATTTTGTGAAGTATACGTTTAGCACGTTATCCTCAAATCGAAATTGGCCTAAAATATTATTTAACCAAGGCTATTAATTTATCGAATACTAAATTATTGTTATTCTATTGTATAATACTAAGTGGGTGGAGTTAAAATTCAAAAATTGATTTAACATGTATTTTAATTCCTTTTTTTTTTTCTTGTCCCATGAAATCCTTAAACTCGCCAACGTGCAATGTTGAAATCAGATGCACTTGTTTTTGCACATAAAACAGACATGGGACAGTTGAGGATCAAACTCAATAATTTAGGAGTGAGTAAGACAAAAATAAATAAATTATTTCTTAGGAAGAAAATTATTACTAAACACGTGCACCGACCCGCATTTTCAGGACATTAAAAACACAGAATATTTATTTAGAAAAATAAAGAAGACAATATCAGTGCCAGCCTCGTAATTTATATTCTTTTTAGTGGCAAAACCGTCCTGCCACAAATCTAGCTTTTGGATTTAGGCAGTTAGCCACCACCCTTCTTTCCTTTCCATATCAAAGTCTCCCTTGCTATCCCAATCGAAGCCCGCCACTCAATCCGGTTCTTTTTTATTCCTGTCCGGTTCGATTTAGTTTCCGGTGCAGAGGGTTGGACGAAGCTGTATCGATGACGTCGGGGACGAGACTGCCGACATGGAAGGAGAGGGAGAACAACAAGCGGAGGGAGCGGCGCCGGAGGGCAATCGCCGCCAAGATCTTCGCAGGCTTGAGGATGTACGGTAATTACAAGCTCCCCAAACACTGTGATAACAACGAGGTTCTCAAAGCTCTGTGTAATGAAGCTGGTTGGATCGTTGAAGAAGATGGAACAACTTATAGAAAGGTACTTTTCAAATTCAATTCCTCCGATTGTGCAATTTCTAATCAATCTTTTTTTTTTTTCACATTTCGGTCGAGAGTTTCTTAAAAATTTTCTGAAATTGATTGAAAAGTTATTTAGATTTTTTTTTTTTTTTTACTTCGTAATCATTAGAGATTCTGAGTTTTGAGACATGCTTGCGTGCTAAAATGCGCTGGATGCGTCTGGCATATGTTAGCGCGTTGTAAGCTGCTGATCCGACCGGCAGGTGCTTCGATGCACAGCTCAAGCTGTTCCCTTTTTGGGGACTGAGAGCTAATGTCCGCTGTATGCATCTGGTGCACGATAGCAGTGGGCAGTTGATAAAAATTTAAGTCACAATTAATTTTAATCAAATAGTTAATGGCTGCCACAACTTTAATCAACTTTTCCTTTTCAATCACACCGTTCATGGACGTTTATCAAAATGATGTTAAGCAAAACCAAACGGGGGCTAATGCGTGCAGACCACAAAATATTATCATCATAACGAAACAGCTAATTGCCTAAATTTAAATCATAACCCGACAAAATACCTGAATTCGAATCCCATAGTTACCTATTCATTTAAAGTGTGCACATTTCTTTATGGTGCACGGTACAACAATTGAGTTGTCCAGGAACTTGTATATTACTTTCTCAAAAGTTAAAATTACTCTTTTGTAAATGTAAAGCTGTTCAATCTTTTTGGTCAAATTAGTGATTGCCTGATATTTCGGTGGTTATAATCTCTCTTTATTGACCTTTAGTGAAGCATGAGTGATTTGCGTATGAGGTGGCATTGGATTCTCCATTGTGGGCCATGTTGTTGTTGTTGTTGTTTTTTTTTTTTTTAACTTTTTAAATCATCATTATACCATTGTCTATGCTGTATGATTAAAATATGGTGGATGTAGATGTTAAATCTGTTGTAGATCGCGTGACATGTTATGATGTTACGAATAATAATGTTGAGTAGATCTGTAACAAGCTATTTTTGATGCAGCCGGATAATCTTAGAATCGATTATGAGAGAGCATAGGCATAATTGCTATTTTCATGGTAATATGATTCTATGGATCTATGGCTAAGTGAATGTGGTTTTGTGTCCAATTTTTGGTTCATCTCTCAATGATTAAGCAAGAGGTGGAGGGATCATCAAATTCGATATGCGTGGATACACTTCTAATGAGGGATTGTACCTACCAACCTATTGTGGTTCTCGCTCTCTTTCTAGGTGATGATATTAGATTACATTTCTTGTTACGTGATTGTCAGTACACATTCAATTGGACCTTCGCGTCTTTTTCAAAATCTAACAAATTTTAGATGCATAACAGTGCTTTTCAAACTTTATTTGATGAAAAGTGGCAATGATTCAGAGTATTTCAAAATCTCTAGGACAAATGTGGTTGCTAGAATCACCTTCATTTTTTATGTACAAGGAGATGAGTCTCAACTTACTTGAGTGGCAACACAGTTATTATTGGACAGTTGATACAGTCGTTAGTATTCCTTTGCTAAGAGCAGTTGTGACGAATGCACCCGTGTGTTAAGATGAACATCAAGGGCCTACGGCTCTATGCAACCAAGATTAAACTGAACAAGGGATCAGTGCTTATGATTGATTCCAAGTCTAGAACACGTGGTAGCATACAAGAGTCTATACTATCTTTAAGTGGTCAATACAATTCCACTTGACATCTTAAAGGTTTTCCAGGGGCTTCTTTTTTAAGTATTTGGGTGGGAAAGTAACTCTTCCGCTGAATATAATGGCTGAACAATTGGAATAATTGCTTTCTGTTTAACCTTGGATGGTAGATTATTACTGTTTGAGTTTAGAAACGGTTGATCTTATGATAGCTATGACTTGGTTTACAACAGGGGACCAATTCTGTGCATCTCTCTATGTTAGATTCAATGATAACATAGTTACAGCAACTCAATTTTTTTTTTACAAATTGTTGAGATCTAGAAAACTGAGTGTAATACTTACTGATGATGGGGCATGCTCATCTTTATATTGCTCAATCATGATGCAAAATTGTTAAGATCACCTGATTTTTTGCTGTACTTGTGAATCTTTACATATTTCTTGTGTTTGCAAAACCATTGGATGTCTAATGTTCTTCTTCTAGCTGTTAATGATGTACCATCTTTCTCAGGGATGCAAGCCTGTGGAACATGCAAATACCATGGGTGCTTCAGCAACAGTTAGCCCTTGCTCATCATACCAACCAAGCCCAGGAGCATCTTTCGATCCGAGCCCCACGTCATCTTCCTTTCCGAGCCCAGTCTCATCACATTATGCTAGTAATATCATTAATCCTGCTGATCCTAATTCCCTTGTCCCATGGCTTAAAAATTTGTCTTCTGGCTCCTCACCCCCTCCATTCAAGCTACGGCACATATGCATCCCTGGAGGTTCTATTAGTGCTCCTGTCACCCCACCATTGAGCTCGCCTACTGCTCGTACGCCTAGAATGAAGGCCAACTGGGATAATCTGACAGTTGATTCAGCCTGGGGAGGCCAACACTATCCTTTCCTACCCTCTTCTTCTCCACCAAGTCCGGGTGGTCGAACTCCACCTGATTCTGGATGGCTTTCTGGTGTGCAAACTCCCAATGATGGACCTTCTTCTCCTACATTCAGCCTGGTCTCAGCCAATCCATTTGGCCTTAGGGAGCCACTTTCGAATGGGGGATCTCGTATGTGGACCCCAGGGCAAAGTGGGACGTGCTCTCCTGCTGTTCCAGCGGGCATTGACCAAACTGCTGATGTTCCCATGTCAGATGCAATTGCGGCTGAGTTTGCATTTGGCAGTAACACAAAGGGACTAGTGAAACCATGGGAAGGAGAGATAATCCACGACGAATGTGTTCCCGATGATCTTGAGCTCACTCTTGGGAACTCAAGCACCAGATAGATTGATTACTCTTTTTTTATTGATTGAAAAGGAAAGGAAAATCCAAAAACATGAAAAATGAAAAATATAAACAGGTCTCGATTTGTTTTGGTAGGGTGTAATTGTGTAGGAAAAGGCTTCTTCCATAATTAGCTAACGTAATTGCATCTGCTCAGTTCATATTATATTTCAATTCTTTTGATTCTGTTTCTTTGTAGAACTGAACACTTCTGTTGATTGTTGTGGTGCAATGGTTTTTGTAATCGGAATGTACTATGGATGTCTAAAAATCATAGATTTTTGTTATGAATTTCTGGATAAGTTAAGGACTATTTCCCCTTGATCCCTCTGGGTGAATACAAGGGGTTTGTCTTGAACTGGGCTACTAGTGTGGTCGATTTTTATCTGAAAAAGAGATGTCTCGAAAATCCTTGCTTTCTACTAATCCACCCCTATTGCTAACTTGTGATCAATTGAAGCTCTTTCTAACATATTTACTTGTAAAAAGTTGGTTTGAAAAGTTAATTTATTAAATTCAGGAAATCGAAAGAAAAACTAATACCGAATGTATTTCTTTTGAGTTTTCCTAACTACGTGAGATCATACAACAATCTTCATTAGACAAAGAGAAATATTGTATATAACTGTACATAATGGCCTATTAGCTCAGTTGGTTAGAGCGTCGTGCTAATAACGCGAAGGTCGCAGGTTCGAGACCTGCATGGGCCAATTCTCTTTTCTTATTTTTGAACTTTACGAGTTCATTTGTAATTTTTGTGGAATGAGGTCGAAACTCGATAGGAAATGGATTTTTAAGTACGATTTTGATAGTCCATTTTATAATCCTTTCTATACGTAGAACTACCGTCTAAATTTCCCCTTTTTTTCTTTTACAATTTTTGAACTTTATGAGTGCATTAAGTCTTGCAGTGGATGTACTGATAATACTTGTTGATGGATTTATTGTTATATTTCAAATTTGGTAATTTATAGGGTTGAATATCATATGTCGGGGTTATGTATGCTATGGTGAAATTCTAGCTGAGGGGAGAAAAAAGGAACTGTGCTGCACGATCAAGATCATGAGGGGGCTTTCAATTGGGAAGACTGCTTTTGGATTAGCTTATATGTTCTGGCGATAGTTAATACATGATTTTTTTGTTAAGTTGAAGTGGTTGATTATGATGTTATAAGAGTAGCTTATGGGTTTTAGGGGATGAAGATTTCCTTGTTTTCGGAGGTTTAATGTTGTTGGTTCAAATTGCAAAGTTGCAAACTTCTGATTATAGCAGAATAGCTTCTGACAATCGGTACAAGGTATATATTGAACAAGAGGCACTGAATGGATGCTTTGGAAGACAATTTTTCTCTGCTTTGTGATTGAGAAGCCATGTTTTTGACATACGGTTTAACTGTTATGTATAAAAGTTATGGTATAATGTGATGCATATGTCGTGTGATCATGAACATTGTGTCTTCACGGTGCAACATTCGCTGGTGATAGCTCCTCGACTGTGAATGAAGGATCTTCTTTAGTTTGAATTGGGAAGGATTCTTTATCCTTCTTGGGTTTTTCTTCTTTTTAAGTAATAGATGCATTTGGCGAGTCCTTTCCCATTCAAGGAGCTGTCAATATCTTCTTCTTTTTTTCATGTAAGTTTTTCAGAAAAAATTGCTAGAAGGGTTGGTCAATCTATTGCTGCATTTTGCCATTTCTCTGTTCTGAAGTTTTCTGAGCGCCTCAAACAAGATGGTGTGAAAGTCATACATGAGACTCAAAAATCATTGGTTTACGCATTGTTTTTATCGATCTCTTAGACAAGCTGATGTACTTGAAGTTGATCTTTTTTTACACTGTATTGTGTATTTCATATAGGTTTTTGCATTGTCTTTTTGGGTCCTCTTGTGGTGTTGTAATATTAGAGGATCAAACGACTATGAAAGAATAAAGAAGCTAAAATCTTTTTAATTGTATTATCTAGTGCTATCCAATACTACATACATGCAAACATGCGCTTGATGTGAATTCGTCCCCTAGTTGATTGCATTCCTCTCCACAGTTGGCACCCGAGGAAAACCAAGGGACATTCTTATCCGATAAACAAGATTAGCTATATCCTATTCAAGTAGATATTGGGAGTTTTCCAACATTGACGGCAGCCAGTAAAGCACAGATAAATATGCATTTCATCTACTGAACCCAACTCTCAAGTTTCAAGCTAACAAATGAAACTTATAGCATGTTCAATACTGTAGATTAAATCGTATCCAACAATGTTAAGAAAGAAAGAAAAAGGTTAAAATACTGACCTAGCCATATTGCTCAGACCGAATCCCAGTTTTGCATTGTTGATAGGATAAGGCATACCAGCTCCCAACCCACAAAGTAAAGAAGCTAAATGAGGCTTCTCCTTCATAGGCACTTATGTGCGGGCCCAGCGGGCCTACTGCACTGTGTTGTTTTCTTGTATTCAGTATTATGTTACGTACCAAATATGCTCGGATGTTTCTCTCATTGTTATTTGAAGATGTCGATGGAAATCCAAAAATGATAAGAGGTACTAAAAACAGTTTTAAACAAGTGAAATTTTGACAAATTTTGTATACTTGATATTCGCAGTTTCCTTTCTGATTTCAAATTGAACACAGTATGTTCAAAATTGTACACAGGCTGGTTTGAAAAGAAAACTAAAAAAATGAACATAACAACAAAATGGAGAACAAATCAAAAAATAGCTGATACTAAACTTCCACCTTCTTTTCCCCTTCTTGATCAGCAAGATAAACCTTCACAACATCTCTCATGTCCTCAATTGAATCACGTCCTTCAAAGAATTTAATCAACTTCTTCAATTCTTCATCTCCTAGATCATCGACAAAGGGTCGAATAGGAATCGCATTATCGGTCTGAAACATGTATGAATTCGGATTGTCATCAACGATGGCCACCCTCCCGAGATCCCTCCCAATCTCAGACAAATCCTTCACGAATTTCCCATCAACTTCTTTGCACGAATCCCGGTACAGTCGATATGATATCCGGGATCTCCAGTCCAACCTATCGAGCACGAGCGAGGCATACTCCTCAATTCCAGCAGTGAACACCACGATCTCAAATCTCCGGCTCAAAAATTCCAAAAATTCATCGACAAATGGCCTCTTCAACACATAGAATTCGACCTTTTCTCCATCAAGCACTGGCCTAACAATGAAATCGTACTTCTCAGGAGGTGGGTTTGGCTTGGAATGCACCAAGGTTTCGTCCAAGTCGAGAAAAATAGTCTTCTTCTCAGGCGAAAGCAACGGAGGTAGAGGAATCTTTTCGTGAAACAGTGATCTGCGGATAGAATTTGGCGGGTCCGCATGGACTTTTTGAAGGATTTGGTACGCTTTCTTATGTGGGGTCTTCTTTGGGGTGGCAATGCGAGCTAATTTTGTGAAAATCTTGATAAGGCGGCGTTGGCAAGTATAAATGGACTTGTTGATGGAAGCAACCACCGCGGAGGCGGTGGCGGAGGCATTCTTGATCGGAGACTTCTTCCGGCCACGGCGGCACTGCTGGGTGATATTTCTCCTGTTCTTGATGGATTTTGTGGGGGTTCTCTTCGCAATTTTGGACACCATTTCTTATCAAAAGACGAAATCTGCAGAAAATGCCAGATAATTTTCAAGAGGAAAACGGGTTTATGGGTGGAGGGTTGGGGTAGTGGGGTGGGGAGTGAGGGAACATAAAGGTTTTTGAAATTAGGTTCGGGCTCAACGGTCGAGTTATTTTTGGTTCGGATACTAAGCTGTCCAAAAATAAAGACAGAAAAAGGAGAAATTTGCGTACTGGTTCCTCATCTAGTGGAGTACTAGCAAGTTGATCCTCTCTCTTTAAAAAAGACATAAGTTGATCTTCAACCCTGATTTATAATTGCACAATTAGTTATCAATTATGCAAGCTGTTTACATTCGCATTAAATCATTGCAAGATCGTGTCGTGTTTTAACTTTGTGAAACAAGATCCTACTATTGAACGTGGACTGAGACGCTAAAGGTCAAGTAATATATTTGAAAACGTTTATATATTGGAAGTCAAAACATATTTTAGTCAAGGTCGTGTCATAATTTAATATATATTAGCATGATTTCCTAGTTGATGATTGTTTATGCAACTATAATTAAAAATAAAACATCAATTTGCTTTTATTATAACGTTAAGGACCATAGCATTACTTGAACAATATATTAAAGACCATTTCGAAAATGTTTCCAAAAGAAAAGGAGAGGAATATTTATTGAAGAAAAAGTGACCGTTTGCTAAAACGAGAAATTTTTGTTCAAATTGTTTGGGCGGGTCATTTACGAACCTAACCCATATATCAAACCTCGTTATTTTGATTTTTCAATTTTTCACTATAAGCGATAAGGGTGATTTTATTTATTTTTCAAAGTTCATTAAGAACTTTTTTCTACTTTTACTTTGAAAATCTACTTGGTTATTTAAGACAATCACGTAGATGTATATCATGTTTTAGATCATGTGATGCAATTAAAGCAATAAGGGTGATTTTATTGATTTTAATAACAAGTTTTCTAATAAATGAAGAGTTCCAACACATAAGAAAGATGTCAAAAATGTTGTCAATTACGAATGTACAAAAGCATAATTATATTTAAAAATCATTAAATTATCGATCATTCTTGATATTTGTATCATTTGACTTAATCAAGACATACAATTCACAGCACAGATGTGTAGTCTGAAGACAAGTATCTTTGTTGATGGAAAGACGATAAAATTGCATCAATAATTAAAGGTGTTAACACAACACATTGGGTTAATTACTACGGCGGCCTGAGAGATCAGCAATTGGAGCCCATGTCGGAGGACTTCGAGCAGCAATTGGATATTGAATCTGGTGAGGATTATGATCACACACCCACATGCTATTGATACATAAATTGAATATGTGCCGAATAAGAAAGTAGAAAATTTTGGTTTTAGCACATAAATCTGGAGAAAGAATTCCAACAGCCAATACAGGTAACAGGCTTAATGTACACGATTTCCAATAGAACGGGCTCGGATCTGAATCCTCGTAAAAGATATGAAGCATAACTGAACTCCATGTGAAGTCTTGCTCTGTACATACCTCAAGCCAACTTCTCAGAAAATGATTAAGATTTAGACATCCTTTATCTATGAAGCTACACCTTTCAGAACTTCACCTCTGCTGGGTTTTGTTGATACCCAATAAATTCCGAGCAATGATATTAAACGGTTTAAATATATTTCATAAACCTCAACCGATGAGTGAAATAATTATCAATACAATTAATTTATATCCTCGACCTGAAAGTAATATGAGCTACTAACAGAACTTTAATTTGTTAATGTTGCATTGGTCCAAAATCACTTATATCATGACTTTCTTGTGTCTTGATCCATTATCTTGTGTCTTGGCCCAATTAATATAACCTACACTATATATATCAAATTTCATACCGTTGCAAAGTTGCAAACGTGCGTGTTTTTGTGCTTTGAGAGAAAAATCATGGCTGCTTCCTATCTTCTTATTTGTGCCTTTTGCCTATGTTGCTTTTCTCTTTCCCTCTGCTGCTTCTTATCTTCCTTGTCCCTTTGTTGGTGAGAAAGGAACAAAACAACCATAAGTGAATACAAGTTGGAGGTTGGAGTATTGATTGGTAAGTTTAAATTGAGCCCGGAACCCACCAATTTGAGATCAATTCTGCTACATATGGTATCGGAGCCTTGGCTAGGTGAGAACTTGTGAATTTTTTGGTGAAAATCGAATTAGAAAATAGCATAAAACACAACTTAAAATTGATTCCAGAATCTGTCCAATTGAAAATCAAGGCTTTTGGATCTGTTTTGCTATTTTTTGGACAAACCACTTACCTATTAGACGAAAGGAGACTACAGACGTACCTGGGTAGGTGGCGCAAGACTAACGACGGTGACGCTTGAACTCCATCGACCGTGCATGAGGGCTTCTCAGACGACATTCTCTTCAGACAGTTTCCTCATAACAACGAGACGAACCCTGCGGTGGTGTTCGTTTTCAGTTTGAGTGCTACAGTGAAATTTGAACGATTTTGCCCCTACGTGTTCTGGATTCGACTTTTGTTCAATTAGTTGCGCGACTGCTGAAAATTTTAGGGTGAATAGTGGTGGCCCTAAAGTGATAGTTTACATCTCTCGATATTTATGGACTTGATTAGTCTGCTATGATATATCGACTTATTTCAATTTAAATTTTAGTATTAGAGCATCATTGTGTGGGGTGACATTAGGATTGAGGTTACCGTGTGGGATAACAATGTTTATGTTTGTGTTAGAATTTAGGAATTATTTGCCATATTTGAAGTGTTGAATTTTAACTATAAGTTGGTAATTGTTTTTTGTGCTTTAACTATTGTTTTAGTCACTGTGTGAAACTGCATTGTGTAAAAATTTGAATTTTTGTTGGCATACCTTCGTGTAACATTCATTACTTGATACTGATATCTTGAGTCTCACGAAACCCTGAAAATCTAAAATGGTATATAATGTGGCTTTAGGATTACTTTGTGTGACTTATTTGTGCTCTTTGATTGTTCTACTTTTCAAAATGTTTTTACATTTTGAAGTTGAAATTTTCAATGGCTAAGGGTGATCGTTTGATTTTCCACAAGTGAAAGAAATCGTGAACAAGTAATATAGTAGTGTGTAGAGTGTCGAACTCACGAAAGAACTAAGTATTCAATCGAGTTCAGATTAATAGCAACCTTAATCGAATAACAAATAAGTTTTGAGTTTTTTTATATTAATATCCAAATTTTCGATTAAACTAGAAATCAAATTGACTAGTTTAATCTCAAATATGTGAGTTATTGTTTAGATGTCGAATCCCCTTTATTAAGCTATTTTTAACACAACGAATTAAAGTAACAATTTGTAATCATTCTTATTGGTCAGTATTTCTAATTTAATTAAAAACTTTTATCGATATTTATCAAATATATTTCCATTATGTGACCCTCATATCTTTCGGTAAAAGATATAAACATGATAAATGTATTAAACGATCTAGAACACATATGGAAATCATCTAAAACATAAATGTATATCTCTATCGTCTATAAAACTTTACAATATTTATTATTTTTAGTTAAAACTTATTACTTCTCTCGATAATAATCCAATAAATCATCTCAATAATTGAAAAGTCGGTGAAAACAATAATAAATATCCAAAAAAAACTAGTCGTCAAAAAAATTAATTAACACTAAAAATCTCATAACAATGGTTCATCTTATCCTAGCATAACATATCGAAATTACAAGAAATCATATTTAAATGAAAAGACATAACAGAAATTTTTGATAAATTGAGAAGATGAAGATAAATTTTAAAATTTTGAATCTTTTCAATAATTTTTTGATGAATCTCCATTTGCGCCTTCTCTTTGTTGCCCAAAAAAATCAAGTTTTAATCTCCACTTAATTAAATTCTTGCAAATCCACTTCAATTCTATCACAAAAATTATGAATTTTCATCTTTTGATGATAATAATTGATGAATATTGGAGTATGAGAGGTATATGAGGTCTCCATTATGTATTCAGCTGTTAGGTTTTCGAAGGAGTAAAAAATTGGTTGAAAATCACGTCCAAATTGATTTTCAAAAGACTTCCAATAAAATAAGGAAATTTGTTTTTGCGCGCGATTTTTTTGTCTAAGCATAGCAGTCAGTATTTTGACTATAACTTTCTTTTCCGATATCCGATTGAAACGATTCAAAATGCGTTGGAAAGCTAACTCAAATGGTTACAACTTTTACAAAAATAGATTTTTTCCAATTCGAACGTTTACTATGTTAAAACTGAATCTCAATTTTCGACTAGAAATTTGGATTATAACTTGTACAATTGAAAACTAATTTTGATAATATTTTGATCATATTTCATTCCTTTTTCAGTTCTAATTCCATCAAATTGTCTATAAGCAATCTTTAAATAATCGTCTTGTGGTCCGAATCAACTATTCAATATTTACAATTTGGTCTTCAAACTTCGAACTTTGCCCCCCTTTTTTCCTTGATTTTCTTTTGTTCTTTCCAATTTCTCGTTCAACCATTGAATTTAACATATATAACATAAAATACAATAATTTAGAATATATTTTGTTAAAAGAATTACCTAATATCGATATTTTAGGCTCCCAAATAAGTGTATAAAATATAATTATCAACGAGAATTTTTC
>CAIGRB010158037.1:76001-96627 GCA_903798255.1 Fraxinus quadrangulata
AAAGCAGGCCAAATGGACCCTAAAATTGTTTGTAAATAAAAAATTACTTAATCGAAAATTTCATGTTCTTTATGTTCCTATGCAGTAGCACTCGTATCCCCTTGATCCATCATTTAAGTGTCCTCGAGCGTCACCTTCACCAAGTAGTTTTAACTATCCGTCACTTGTGATTGCGAAGCTTAGAAATTAAACGTGGTAAAGAGAATTAGTTACAAATGTTGGCATGAGAAATGTTTCATATTTAGTAAGAAGTCCCATTATAGTATCCTCGATATGACCTTCCTTTGAAGAATTCGCACTCTATTTCGACACGTACGATAGTTAAATGGATTCTGCAACTCATTCTGTTCTCTTTAGTACGTATCAAATATGTATTTTAGTACTCTATATCAAATCTTTAGAAGTAGGGGCGACAATGAATTGTGCAGGCTCGACCCTAAAAAACAAAAGCTCAACTTGTGCTCAAAATATGCGCTAGGCTCAGTCCTAAGCTCGTGGGCCTCATGACCTAAGTTGTCCATGAGCCTAAACAAGTTGAACCGAATCAAGCCACACAAATCGACTCATTTTTTTTAAGAAGAAAATTTTAAAAAAAGGCCAAAAATTAGTTTTTTTTATAAAAGAAAAATCATTAAATAAGTAGACAAAAAACGAGCTGGCCCATGGGCTATCGAGTCGTCCACTAGTCTAAAGGAGCATAATTGAGTCACACGAGTCGACTCAATATTTTTTTAAAAAATAAATTAATAAAATAAGCCCAAAAATTAGCATTTTTTAAAAAAATAAATAAAGTCAAAAAATGAGACCAAAAAACGAGCCGACCAACAATCATATGAGCCCGCTCTTTGGTTTGTGCCCACAACTCAAACAAGATGACTCGTGGGCCTTACGCCTCACTCAGGTCATGAAAAGTAATGTGAACTCGGCTTAGTTCATGACTGGTCTCAAAAACAAGCGTGAACCACCCATGAATAGAACCGAGCTCTGGTCATTTGCCACCCCTGTTTAGGAGTAGTACTTCATATATAAATATCTATTTTAGTTCTCGATTGCATATAAAAATTTTGATAATAGATAGAGATCAATTAAGGAAAAAAGTAAACGTCAACTGCTCCTAGAGATCTGAATCACGAAATCAAGTCACGCATGCATGTTCCAATTTCCGGGTTTACGGAAGAAAAAGTAATTATCCATTAATTACTCAAAGATTTTAATAGAACTCTATCCATGTGTAACTTTAATTAATTAATAAACTTTTAAATCAATGGCTAATTTTGCATACTATGGGAAGCCATAGTAAAAATCAAATTGATGAAAAGTTCTTAATAATAAAATATTCAATAAATGGCTTCGGCATTGGGAGTAAGTTATATCCCATATTTTATTGGACAATGTAGGAGTGTCAATTCGGCTCGTTGGCTCGACGTTCCGTGACTCAATCCGAGACCTCCCCATTTTAGAGCGTTGGCACGATCCTGAGCTAGCCAGTATGACTCGCGACCCTTAATAAAATAACACAAAATTGAAAAAAATTAAAAATTCAGGCAGCTGCCTAGGAGCTACACACAGGCAGCTGTGTAGTTGCCAGCTACTTGCTGCACGTTGATTGTAGCTGCCTAGCAGGCAGCAACACAGTTAGCTAAGTTGGCTACCTGTGTTTAAAAAAAAAAAGGTGAAAAGAGCTTAAAAAGTTGGTTCGGCTCGACTCGATAAGGTTCGAGCCGAAAGCTCGGGTCGAACTTAGATTTTTGGGTCTAGCAAAAGTTGGCTTGACTCGAGTAAAAAAAAAAGCTTAAACAATTTTTACTCGAGCAGAGCACGAGCCTAGAGTTTCGGCTCACGAATCTACTCGGCTCGCTGATATCCCTACTTCCATATAACAGCGTTAGGATAATAGAATATAGTAGTTACTATTTAAAGAAAAATTGCAGCAGCGGTCCCTAATCTTTCAAAAATATGTAGTAGAGAGCCAACTGTATAGAAATCATCAATTTGACCATTAGTTGACCAAATAATTGATTTTGACCACAATTTTGATTAATTTTAAAATGACAAAATGGTAACTCTCCACTTTTTTTTATATAAAATAATTAAATAATAAGAAAAGAAATATATACCCACCCACCCCACTCTCATGAAAATAGAAAAGTCGATGGTCAACACTTTCTTCTTTCCCAACTTTCACCGACATCGGTGGGGCCCAAAGGCCAATCGTCACAGCCATAATGTTGGCACTGCTTCCCAAAGACACTTGTCACCACTCAAGGGCCAATGGGTAGAATATGAAAACAGAAAGGTCGATTGTAGAATATGAAGCCAAAATTGGAGCAATTTGTGACAATGGGATCAATTGAGGGTATACCCATCATCGTTCGATGTTGTTAATGGACTGTGGGTTGAATTTGCTAGAAAAAGAGCTCGAATTTCGTCAATTGGAAGATGCAAGATTTTCCTAGTTAGCGAGCGATTCACGACATAATTAGAGTCTAGATTAAGGGCATCAATTGAAGCAATTGAGGACACACCAGTGGTCATATGATGCTGTTAATGATTCGTGTGTTGCTAATTTTGTGAAAAACTATTCCCAAACCTGTCAATTGAAGAAGACAGAATTGCCTCGTTTTGCTGCCGAGGTAGACCTCTATCAAACGTAATTGTTTTTGGATGATGTCTCACCATGAATGGGAGTAGGTGGGGTGAACCAATTGGCAGCGATGCACAGCTATGGGAGTCATCGAAGTTGCCTTATTTTGTTGTTGGACGGTGCGACTCCCATGGCTTTAAGGGCTGATTTTGATATCCATATGATGTTGTCTGCCCCTTTAATTGTGTGAGATGTTTTTGTAGAATGAGGTTATCGGTTAGGGGATGAATCTGTGGAATGGATGGTCGATAGTTGCCTATGTTTTTTTGGTTGGGATTTTTATTTCCTTTTTATTATTATTATTTTTTTGATCTCTTAATTTAATTTTTAATTTATTTTAGGGGATAATATGCGAATTACCATTTTGCCCTTTCAATATGATCAAAATTGATCAAATTTTGACTTTTTGGTTAACTAACAGTCAAATGGACGGTTTCCATCCAGTTGAACCTCTACTACATATTTTTGAAATGTTAAGGACATTTGCTGGCACAAATTGAAGGTTATGATAAAGTTTACATAAATTGAAAATGTTAGGGGCCATCGCTGCAATTTTTCCATTATTTAATGAATACTATTTTCGTTGCTAACTATTGTTGAACTGGCTTGTTGACAATTTCAGCTCTTTAATCAAAGAGGAAATTCATTAATTTATTAAAATTTTATCATCAATAAGCATTGTCATGTGTAGACCTTATAACACTTGAATAATTTTTGCATGTTGAAGCAACTTATCTAAAAATATAAAATATTAGAGCGAAGACGGTAACCTCTACTTAGATGATTCTTGGCAGAGTGAGTGAGCTATTTCTCTATAAATTGTGTAAAGGAGCTGTAAAAATTAATGAGCAAAGCTAGTTCCAAAGCAATCCAAGCTTAAGGAAAATGATTAATTACTTTAGTGTTATTCCCTTTCTTCTCATTTTCCAGATCTTAGCTTCCTCTGCTGATCAAAAACAACTGCAGGTAATTTTTTTCTTCTCCCTTTAGTTTCTCGTATCAAATTAACGTCGAACATTTCCACTTTTCTCAAAACGTGTTGTTGGAGAGACGAGCTAGTCTAGATTTAGGCATTCTTTTTATAGCTGAATGTGATGGAAGATTTGAATATTTTTCAGGTGTACATAGTGTACCTTGGAGAACATAGTGGGACTAAAACTTCTCAAGAAATTGAAGAATTTTATCATTCTTATTTATATTCTGTAAAAGGAACCAAAGAGGAAGCTAAAAACTGCCTAATTTATTGCTACAAGAGTGTCATCAATGGCTTCTCGGCATTGCTCAGTCCAGAAGAAGCTGCCAAGCTATCAGGTTACTGCTTCAAGTATCTAAATAATCAGTTAGCTTAATAATGAAAATTTCATTCATAAATATAAAGTCGACCTTGTGGAGTCTAGTCATATTATACGTTTATTCGCAGATCAACCTAGTATTCATGTTTTTCAGGAGCATCATAGTTAAAATATAGATGTATTCGTATAGCAGTGAATAACTATAAATCTGTGAATTTGATTTTACTTGTTTTTATTGCTCTTATGAGCAAAAATTAGAGTTTAATCCATAACAAGGTTTGCTTCTTAATGATCTATTTTCCTTGATCAGAGATTGATGGGGTGATATCGGTGTTCCATAGCCACCCGACTGAAATAGGGCTTCACACAACAAGATCGTGGGATTTTATTAACTTACTCGAAGGAATCGGAGATTTAACCCCTCCCGATGGAGAAGAATTACTTCGCAAAGCAAGTTACGGGAAGAATGTCATTGTTGGGGTCCTGGACACTGGTAAAGTTACTTAGGACTTGTTTGAGACCTATTTTTGTATTTAAAAAGAAAAAAATGTCTTTTTGAATAGTGTATTGATGGAAATGAGTGGTTAAAAAATAGAGAAATTTTTTGAATTTGAGTGTAATATTATTTTATTAATAAATATGTGGTTGAAATGTAGTCAAAACACTATTTAAAAATGCAAGGGCTTAAACTTTTTATTTTTTATTTTTTGTTTATCTCATATCATGATCAGATAAGTTAACTTTTCTTACTTGCGACTTGAAGAGATTACTTATTTTCACATTAGGTGCAAGTTACTTATTTTCAACTTTGACTCCAAAAGATCTTTACACTTATAAATAATTTTTTTAGCTTGGCCAAACACCTATTCGAGTATTTTAGAGCTAACTTTCTTCCCTTAGGTGTATGGCCGGAGTCGGAGAGTTTCAATGATAATGGGATGGAACCTATTCCCAGGTCATGGAAAGGAAAATGCAAGAGTGGCGTTGGTTTTAATTTCTCTAATTGTAATAGGTAATTTATACAATTTGGATATATAATGTTTACATAAACTATGTGTTATGATAAAAATGATGAAAAGTTTTGATGTTTTGGTAGAAAATTAATCGGAGCTCGATACTACTTGAAGAGTTACGAGGCCAATTTCGGTCCACTTGACCCGAGATTGGACTTCCGATCTCCCAGGGACAAAAATGGTCATGGAACTCACACATCCTCTACCATTGGAGGCCGAAGAGTTCTTAATGCTTCTTCGCTTGGTGGTTTTGCTAGCGGCACTGCCACTGGTGGAGCTCCACTTGTGCGTCTGGCCATGTACAAAGTATGTTGGCCTATTCCAGGCCTGACCGCAGCAGAAGGGAACACGTGCCTGGATGACGATGTTCTTGCTGCGTTTGATGATGCAATCATGGATGGCGTTCATGTAATTAGTGTTTCAATGGGTGGATCGACTAGTAGGCCGTACATACAAGATCCAATTGCAATTGGGGCGTTGCATGCAGTGAAACGAAATATTGTAGTAGCATGCAGTGCTGGAAATTCGGGACCTTCCTCGTCTTCTATAGCGAATGTAGCCCCTTGGATCATTACAGTCGGTGCAAGTAGCCTAGATCGGATCTTTTCATCTCCGATTGTGCTTGGAAACGGAGTGATAATTGAGGTAATTAAGGAAAAAAATCATTGTATAGTTCATTTTTTGTCAGAAAGACATAGTTGAATAATTAACAAAACGATTTCTTTCTTGACAGGGAGAATCGATAACTCCTTTTAAGAATAGGACATATCCCCTTGTTTATGCTGGAGATGTCGAGATCCCAGGGACAACCTCAAATAACTCAAACGGGTAGAAATTGTCTTTCCCTTGTTTGGTACCTGTTTATCATCTACCAAACCAATTTTGTGGAATCCACAAATAATATCCACTTATCAAACTCTCATTTCTATTTATTTATTCGTATCTTATGATCTTAATTTTTATATTCGAAACTTTTCTTATTCCATCTTTTGTTTATTAGATTCTGCCTACCTGGTACTCTTTCGTCAAATCTCGTAAAGGGAAAAGCTGTTTTCTGCCGGAGAGGAGAGGTCTTTCAGTCATTAGAGGTGCAAAGAGCAGGTGGTATAGCAACTGTACTAGGAAACAGATATGATGGACGAGGCATAGTTAGCAAGCCCTATTTGATTCCAGCAACTGTTGTTTTTGCTGATAAAAGAATCGACGTTTACAATTACGTTGAAAGTAATCAGAATCCAAATGTGACGTTGATTCAACCAAAGACCATCGTAGGCACTAAACCGGCTCCATTCATGGCTCCTTTCACCTCTAGAGGCCCTAATGTTATTGAACCTAACATTCTTAAGGTAATATTAGTACTTCAAACTAACAAATTTATGGGGGCGTCTATTTTAATACAATTTTCTTTCTTTTCAGCCTGATATTACTGCTCCAGGACTAAATATACTGGCAGCATGGAGTGAGGCGGCTCCTCTCCTAAATGTGCCTTCTGATCGTCGAGTTGTTAAATACAAAATTGATTCTGGGACATCCATGTCTTGCCCTCACGTTGCAGCCGTAGCTGCACTTCTTAAGGCAATACATCCTCGTTGGAGTAGTGCTGCTATAAGATCGGCTATGATGACAACTGGTATATATATGCTTCATTGTGCTCTTGGGAGTACTTATAACGAGTTTCTAAAAATTTCCTATGGCCTAATTCTCTCTCTCTCTCTGTTTTTTCTTTTTTCAGCAAAAATAACAAACAATATGGGCAAACCAATAACAGACTCACTAGGAAATATTGCAAGTCCATTCGAGTACGGGGCAGGCCACGTCCAGCCATCAAAAGCTGCTGATCCGGGACTTGTTTACGATGCTTCTTACATGGACTATCTATTGTTCCTCTGCGGTAGCACTAGATTTTTGCTTGATCCTTTTGAGTGTCCTCGAGGTTTACCTTCGCCGAGTAATCTTAACTATCCATCACTTGCGATTGCTAACCTTAAAAAAATCGTGACGGTCAATAGAACAGTTACAAATGTTGGCACGGAAAACTCTTCATATTCAGCAAGAATAAACCCCCCTCAGGGATATTCTATAAAGATCTCTCCCACAACTCTACATTTTAGGGCAATGGGGGAAAAGCGCAGCTTCAGCATTACAGTTAAAGCTAAAAGTCCTGGGAAGAAAAATGAGTTTGCATCCGGTTCGTATACTTGGAGTGATGGGATCCATCAAGTAAGAAGTCCCATTTCAGTATCCTCTAAATAAGCTCCCCTTTGAAGAATCCACACTCGACTTCGACTAGATAATTGCTAAATGTTTATTATAACTTATGTTTTTGCACTCTCTTTTTCTTACATATCTTGGAACGAGAAAATGAAAACGAGCTAAATTATTGTATTGCTAAGTACTGTGAACTCTTGACACACTTTCTTACCACTCAGTCTAGAAATCACACATTAAAAAGTAAAACCATGTCATTGGGCTTTTTTGAGGGCTGGGCCAAGCAAAGCCCAATATCAAGAGAGCTCAGGGCCTACCAATAATTGGCACGGCCAGGGGAACATGACAATACTGAAATGGTAAATGGGCAAAGATCGTGGTTTAGGTAGAAGCAAAGACGGGTTTAGGTTGAAGCGTAAATATTAGCCTAAACAAAGATGAGGTTAATTCGAGGGGGAAAAAAAAAAGCCAAACCAAAGAAAGGTTGCAATAGTCAACTATGCTCGAGCTCATACACCCATTTTGTCTATTCTCAATGAAACTCGATTCGAGATCGTCATTTTGTTCCATGATTCCGAAATTGAAATGGCAGAAAGAATATTTGGGGATTTTGGGGGGAAATATGTGGTTAAAAAGTAAGGAAAAGTTATTGATATGATGAAAAATATTATTTTATTGAAGAATGTGTGGTTGAAAATGAATTTTAAAAGAACGTTTTTTAAAATAAAACAGGAATTTATACTTTTTTTCAGATATAAATTAAACATAACAAAAATAATCATGTAATTCAATAAATACAGATAAAATTAATGATTTTATGTTAACATTATAACATAAACATTGATTCGATTCTCCTAGACTCAACTTAAAATTGACTTGAGTAAAAAATACGTTAAAATAACTACCAATTTACAAATCTGACGAGGTAATTTTCATAAATAGACATCACTTTTTAATCAAATACAAAACTAACACAAATTATTTCCTAATTAACGGCACGTGATTCAAACAAAATACAGCGTGATGTGGTCGAAATCTCAATAATCACTTTCCCAACTGGGTCTCATAGTCATTTGTGCATCGAAAGTGAACATTGACAGTATTGAAGTTGGGATGATTTGATCGATGAAAAATTATTTATTTTTTTAAATTGTCTAACAGTGAGTTGTAACGTAACATGATATAAAAAAAACGGAACAATTTCCCATGTAAGACTGAATCTTTCAGAAACTGCAGAAGAACAATTTTTCAAATTATTGATTAATTAATAAGATGTTTATCTCGCAGACCAACATTTAGGAGAATTTTCAGAAGTAAATCAACGGAACAATTTTCCAGGTTGCCTTATATATATGCCCTCTTGAGTTGCTTAATATGCTTTTGGTACGGGACGCCTATCGTCTCTCCCGGCATAATTTTAATTTTCACGGTCAATTCTGTTGGAGCCATTTTCCAGTTGATTTACATAATCATCTTCGTTACATATGCAGAAAGAACAAAAAAGGTCACTAGTTCTTACATTTTGAATATATTTAAATTCATTATTGGAATCATATTTGTTACTGTAATATATGCAGGTGAAGATGCTTGGCTTGTTACCCGCAGTTTTTGCCGTATTTGGGGCCGTCGTGGTTTCGAGCATTAAATTTTTCAAACCACCTAATCGACAACTATTTGTCCGTCTTTTCTCTCATATCCATGTTTACTTCTCCGATATTCATTATTGTGAGTTCATTAGAGAGTTTAAGCCCTTTATTTTTATTGAAGTACTAATCATATGTGATACAAAGTCTTTGCTCAAAAATACTAACTTTTATTGCAGAATTTGGTGGTTAGAACAAAGAGCGTCGAATACATGCCATTTTATCTCTCGCTGGCCACCTTTTTGATAGTCTTTCTTTCTTTGCATATGGAATCACTACACCAAAAATGATTATTTACAACACTTAAAAGGCAACATTTGTTGATAAATATTGTTAAAAGGGTCTTTTGGCAACATTTTAATAATTGAATGTTGCCATTAGTTAATGAAAATGAAGAAGAATGTTGCGACAGATCCCCTTTTTGCAACATTTATTGAGTATTGTGGAAAGTTTTATTTTTCGCAACGTTTATTAAACGTTGCAAAAAGAAAAAAATTCTTTTTGTCAACGTTGTGAAAAATTTTAAATTTTTCTCCTTTTTGCAGCGAAATGTTTTACTTTTGCAACGTTTTTCTTTGAATGTTGCTAAAAGTCTCAATTGCTTTTGCATAAACCACACCCCCAAATTTAAATCCCCTCAAATTCTTCCCTATACATCAACCTAAATTACTCATCGCGATCATCAAACACATCGCACCAAAATGGTTTTCTACTTCCAGGCGCGACCAGAAGACGGAGATTACACGAAATTCATGGGAATCGACAAGTACGAGAACGAGGAACTCATCAAATACGGCTTCCCCGAAGAAATTTGGTATTTTCTTTTATTTTATCCAATTAAATCTATGTTTTGCGCGTAGAAATTTTTTATTTTTGTTTGTTGGATTAATTTGTGATTCAAACTTCTTGTAATAAAAGATTGGGCAGAGATCCTCACTCGCCTTTAGTTTCTGAGTTAGGTTTGAATCTCGGTAATCAGATCTTTAGGTTGTACTGTTGGCTTTGAAGATGTGAGGTTTGAGTTAGTTTCGTCTCAGAAAGCTTTGGTCTCTTCTAGACAGGAAATGGCAAATCGGGAACAGCTACTGGAAAAGAAGCTTCTTGAAATTGAAGAGCAGATGAGGAGTGTTATGTCCTATATGACAAGTCTGAAAGATGCGAAAATTGAAGTGGAGAGTGAAAGAGTAAAACTTAGGGTTGCTGAAGCTCGAAAGGGATTTATACTTGGAGAAAGAGCTTGATGGAGAGTTACAAAATAAATTAGATAAAATGCAGCTGTAAATTTTGTGAAAGGAAAGGAAGAGCTTAAGAAAATAAGAAGCATCAAAATTACCTTTTTCTTACTGATTATAGTTTTGAAAAGATAAAATTAGGAATATCTGGGTACAGTTTGCTAAAATGAATTGAAGTGTTTTTTTTCAATTAAACCATAAGAAGATCGAGTTTCCACTTTTCTCATTGCTGTGCATTTTTTTTTTTGGAAAAGTAACATGGCTTTGAATTTTTCTTTTATATATTATGCAATGTTTGTGTAAATATTGATGAAAGCTTTGATTTCTTCTTGGGGTCTCAGACTCTGTAATTAGCATGCTTTTAATTGGAAACTCAATGTTGCTACATGCACCCTAATATTTCTTCATTTGGATTTTGTCTTTGATGTTTACATTGACTTGTTTTATGGTTTTTTCCACTTGATCACAGCTCAAGATAAGATTTCGAATTTTGAGATTAAGCTCATGGATGTTGATAGTGAGCATCTTGGGATCCCTGAAGCCGAGTACCATGCTATAGTCAGGATGCCTTCCACCGAGTTTGCAAGAATTTGTAAAGATCTCAGCAGCATTGGTGACACCGGTAATCCTCTTATTAATATTTGTTGATATGGTCGAATGTTATTTGAAGAATTTTATGCAATATAAGTTGCTACTAATCTTTGAATTGAACTTTTGGTCTAATTGGTGATTGCAGTTGTGATCTCAATCACAAAAGAAGGCGTAAAAATCTCTACAGCAAATGTTGTGTGACATAGTTTGATCGTACGCGCAAGGAGTTACTAAACATGCTGGGGGCTGCTAAAGATGATTGTGTTTACTGCTTTAATTTGGGAATTTGGGTTCCCAGCCGTGGTGTGAAATTTCTGAGGTTCACCATGAAATTTGTGATTATGCCATTGAGTTCAATTAATTTGTGATTTTAGTGTTCTATTCTGTTTTCATTTTTTATGTATCAATGACTGTGTGCTTCCGTCATCAAGTGAAGAAGCTTGAGGTGTCTGTGCTAGTTCTAGGTCAGAATAAACCCTCCCCATTACTCAATTGGTGAGTTCTTATTTGGGTTTTTACAATAAATCTATTTTCTAATTCCTATTTTATTGATTTCCATAATGATTTATTTTCGTGGGTTATGCAATTTTGGCAGCCTTTGCCTGAAGAGCAGCACATAGAAATTTGTAGAACAGTGCATAAATGTGTTGGATTGCTTGACAATTAAGAGTAAGGAAGCAAAGCAAAGGAGTTAGTGGGTACCTTATCAGCGCCAGATGGCATAAGAATTTCTGGCTTTTGGCTTGAATTACTGCTTAATTTAGAGGAGTAATATATTGGGAAATAATTACTTATTATAGTAAAAATGTGTGTTGTTCACTGGCTCTGTTCAAAAAACATTGTGTAATATTGAGTTAGCTAGTTTTCTCCGGTTGTATCACATTCTAATGTTCAAGTGTATTGATTATGAAATTTGTAATAAAATTATCAAATTTTATGCAATTTCAAAATTTGTTCACAAAGATTCATTTTCAATTTTGCTGTTGCGGTAGACCTTTTGCAACGTTTTTTAAACGATGCTAAAAGTTTTTTTGCAGCGTTTTTTAGTGTTTAAAAAACACTGCAGGATATCTTCCCTCAACGACAACATCGACCTCCGCAACGCACGCGAAAACGCTGCAAAAGGTCTTTTGCAACTTTTTTGACCGCTGCAAAAGCCTTTTTTCGTTGTAGTGAATGTTCAAGCAGGATCCATTTATTTCTGAAAGTATGAACTTAACTATCCCTTAATTTATTGCATACTGTGCTCTGAAGTTCTTAGTGTAATTATTTGTTGCCAGTCAGATGTGAAAGAAGCTAATATCGTATTTACTGTTATAAATTAATTTCTATATTTAAAACAAAAAATCATCAAAAAAAGGAGCAAAAGTATTATTTGATAATTATTTAGTAACATTCTGAGTATTTTAATAAAACAATGTCCACCTGCGGCTGCAGGTTTTCACCATAATGGGGAAGACGGATACAAGTTTTCCTCACCATTTCGTGCAGACAAAAGCACCCCCAAATGAATTGAATACTATATACAATAAGAATTTAGAATGACTATATAGTATATACATGTGAAAATGTCTAATGGTTCCCTATAGAAAGTTGCAGTCGAGAAGTGTAGAGTATGATTAGGCTTTACCAAGTGTACCATTTTTCAAGTTTCAAGCACTTCTTCAATGACACCTCTTTTTAATTGCGTATCATAAAAAATTGTCCAATAGAACCATATAAGAAATAAAAATACCTAGTCCACCGTCCACCGTCCAACATATAGTAAGAGAAGTTTTATTTTTTTCAAGTTCCAACCACTTCTTAAAAGACAAATCTTTTCTACTGCAAATCATCTATAACTTGGTAAATTACACTACGCTAGCAGCTTGGCATTCGATGCTTTATTAGACATAGGTCCAATGTGACAGTCAACTAACTTCTTGAAAATTACCTAGCTGGTTTTCCCTTTTTCGGTTGTAAAATCAGGTTCCAAATGGGATTGGAGCGATTCTTGGGGTTATACAGTTGGTGCTGTACTTCTATTACAGTAGAAAATCCGGGGAAGAGCCGAGAAGACCTCTGCTGGAGTCCTATGTATGATTATAGCTCAAAGAAAAATGCTATATGTACAATATCATTGACAACTTTGTTGATATGCAACCTTATGTGGAGGAAATTCGTCCAGTGATGTGATAGATGAGTTCGAAATGAATAGTGTAGATGTTGACGTATGAAATAATGTAAAAGAAAGTCTAAAAGAGAGTGTACAGATAACATGATTGTAAGTCAAATGCTATGCCGGCTTTTTCACATTTTTTGGGAGGTTTTTTTTTGTGGTGGTGTTTTTGGTTATTGGTGTACATATGTTGCGTTATTGCATATTGTATGTCATGCTTAAATTTGTTATTCATTACACAATTATTAGCCCATAAATCATAAAAGGTCTGTTCTTTTTGGTTGGTTAATGTTGACAGTTCACAAATTATTTCAATCTGTATATGCTTCCAATTCTTGTACTATATATTGTACTATTGCGGCTGATAGAACATTTTGTTTTGGGGGTTTTTTTGAGAGCGTCGACTTGGTCAAAAGAGTTCTTTGGACTTTGGTGTCTCAAAAAGGGTCCAATCAGACACTTTCGTGGAGACTTATTCTGAGGGTAAACAATTGAAGTATACAATGAACCCAACATGTAAACAATTGAAGCACTATAGACACTAACGTATGGGTCACTTTAAAAGGTCCAAAATTTGAGGTAATTCTTGCACAATTTTACATTAAATCTTACACCAAATTAAAAGTCATCTCCAATCATTACACCAAATGAATAATGTTTAATCATTTTCTTCATTTTTTCTATTATTAACAATTTATTTATTTGAAAAATTACTTCTTTATTTATTTTACAACTACATAAATTATTAAATTAATAATTATGTTAAATTAACGAAAATATTAAATTCATTAACTATTATTTTTTACATTATTAAAATTTAATAATAATAATAATAATATCCGCCAGGCAAACCCAAACCCAATCTTTCGTCCTATAGCATACGCCTACCCAACTCCAAACTGCCTTCGCTGCCCCGCACAAGAAAATAGCATGCTGAACCGTCTCCACCCCCACATCTAGAACATCTATTGCTCCTCCCAATCTTTCGGTGTAATAAATTATTACATTTTTAAAATTACATATCTAATTTTAGATATCAATGACCTCGAATATGATTCTAATATTTAAGAAGTGAAGTATTGAAATTTGCAATATATTAAATGCATTCAATACAAGTCTCTTGGAGATGCTTGTTTTTTTTTTTTCCTTTTACAAGTTTGAACTTTTTTTTTTTTATTAATAAAATATGCTACTTATAGTTGTTTAATTGAAAAGTAAATAAATTCATATAATCTAGATTTTTATTAAACTCTTCAGTCTAATAATAAATAAATTCATATAATCTAGAATTTTATTGAACACTTCAGTATAATAATCCACAGAATAAATATGCAAAAACAGACTGATTTTGATTACATTAAATCATACAATATATCATATATGATTTTGTTGTGTTTTCATGTACTCGAGAAATGACTTCCCATTGAGCTTTCGAGAGAAAAACTCTTTGACATAAGTCTCCATCTTCATTCTTTTATAGAGTGGCTGCTGATGAGTTGTAATTAGGGAAGGTGAGGGCCCCACTTCTGCTTCGTATTTAGTGTTGAAGAACATAGCAATGGAAATCCTCTCTTTAACTTCATTCACTGTAGCCCTGTGCTCAATGCTACTGTACAACCCATTGCTCAGTATCTGCATCCATGCATGCAGAATTTAGGGCAACAATGGTGATCGGGAAATCATTTATTTGGTATGTGTTAAACCACTTTAATTTGTGAGAAAATTTAAATGGTCAGATAGGAAATAATTTAACATGTCTGCAGAGCTATTGAATTCCTATCTTTTATACCTTATAGGATCAAATTATTGATATAGATGAAACTAATAAATTAGGTTTAATAATTGAACTTGGATCAATTTCGGATCATGAGAGTATCCATGGACAGATAAGATAAATCCCTTATAACTAATTTAATAATAGCATAATTTCCCAATTAATTTTACTATAATATATTTTAACCATCACTTAGATCACCACTTTGCTCAATGTCCAGGCCAAGCATTAAAAATATTGATAATAATTAGTAATTGTGTGTAAAGTTCGGTGACAAACCTCTAGAATGTCTCCCAAGTTAACAACAAAGGCATCCGGGAGGAACTTCACCGGCTTCCAAACCCCATCTTTCTTGATTTGGAGCCCTTCAACTCCATTAATTTGCAGTAGAATTGTGATTCCACTGCCGTCGGAGTGCGGGGTCAGCCCGACAACTTTATCCGGCCTTGGACATGGCGGATAGTAAGTTATCCTCACAGCTTGCATCCCGTCGTCAAACATCTCTTCTACTTCTGTTCTTTCAATATTTAGGGCTTCCGCCAGTAAAACCAATAGATTCATGGAAAGTTTTTGCAGATTGGACATGTAAGCCTCCAAGGTTTCCCTGCATGAATTGAACAAAACTATAAGGGTTCCTTCGATTGCAAGGGTGAAAAATGGGTGGAAAGAAAACGAATTCCAAGGAAATTAATTGTCTAGAATTTGTTTTGCAGAGAATTGTTAATTAAGTGTGTTTAATTGTTATAATTTTTCACCCGGAAAGTTTTGAAATTTTGGATTTTTTGTTCATGTTTGGGTTTATTTTACATGAAAATTGTCCATTAAAGTGATTTTTTTTTTTTTTTTAACAGTTGGTTATGAAATATGTTACCATTGCCAAAAAGTAAATAAAAAAATTTATTCTAAAGTAATGGAATATTAAGTATGTTAAATTATGAAATTTGTTATCATTGTCAAAAAAAAATTACCAGAAAATCGTATAGAATATACCCGAATATTTCCGAGTAATCTCTAAAGTATGTTTTCCCAATTAGATCACCATGTTGCACGTTTAATTAATAATAATGAAAATAAAATAAAATACAGACATAGGACGGAACGGATCTCGAAAAAGCTTGCCACCTTTGTGTATATCAATTCATTTTTCATTAAAACGTGTTGTACATAATTTTATAAATAGGTACTTCAAATTTTTTTATTTTTAAAAAATAAAAATAAAAATAAAAAGGTTTTGTAAGTGTCCACTCTTGTACGTGAACCATTTTGATCAACTATCTAGTTTAAAAGTTTAAGTTATTAGAGCACGTTATATTATGTGTGTATGTGTGTGTATATGAGAGAGAGAGAGAGGGAGAGAGGGAGAGAGAGAGGACCTGAGTGATGAAGGAAGCTCCGGCATAAGGTGAGGTTTCCTTCTGTTGATAGGGTTGACAATCATGTAAAATCTGTCTGCCCAGTCAACTTTTTGATCTTCAGAATGAATAATTGTTTGCCCATAACCTTCGAAATCTCCTTCTTTTACCTTGTATTTTAATCTCTCTTCCAAAGGAAGCTTGTAAAATTCTTGAATCTCATACTTCAACTTCTCCACCAATGAAGAATCTACTCCATGGTTTACCAACTGCAATACCAGAAATATTTTCAAAAGAAACAAAAAATATTTATATGTTCTCGAAGAAAATTAACCTGAAATATGCCCCATTCTTTGCATGTTGAGTGCAACTTTTCGAGCTCGAAACCTTTGCTTGGTCCAGAAGAAACAAAATTTTGCATGTCAATGGTGGGGATTACAGCAAAAGAATTATCCTCCAATGAAATTGAGGTTTCTTCATTCACAATGTATCTTTTGGGAATTTCATGAATAGGGTTTTTAACAAGCTCCTGCACACTTTGTTCAGCCATGGCTGTGGTGAAAATGCAATCAAGTTGGATGTATTTATAGAATGAAGATAAAATTATATTGTGCCTACAATCGTGAAAAAAAATAATTTATAATTAGAAAATAAAATCTACCTACTAGAAGATTAATGAGAAAAGAAGATTTCAAACTCAACCGTGTTGAATTTTAAAAGACATGATTTTGACGTTTAATCCAAGCATTAAAATTCATTTGCCTGGAAAAATTGCAGCCAATTGATCCAGCCCCCACCCCTCCCAGACTAAGATATTTATGTGTTATGTATACTTGTATTTATCTGTATACATCAATATATACACCGACAGACTTCAGAACATGTTTCACTTTGCTAATTTTATTTCATCATTGGATGGATTGGATCCCAGTTTCTTTGGAGCTTAATCTTTCGTTAGCTTCTGTATTTCTACGTTAATTCAGAAGGAAAAAAAAACAAATTATCTATGTAATAACTTAAAACTTTTAATTCGGTAGTTCTTTCTGAAAGAAAAGTTTTATCTTGAGTGAACAAACTTCTTCAACATTTAATGAAGCTTGTCTATTCCAAATATTTTCATACACAATTTCTCTATATATCAATCTATACTGACATGCATATGTATGTCTTTCACGTACAGACACGGACACGGACGCGGACACGGTTACTGGCCCATTTTAACCGACAGAAGTTGGTCGGAAACCCCAAATGAAATATAGATAAACATGCGTGATGTGAAGAAAACCGTGTAACCATCAAGAATTGAGAATGTTCCAATATATATCACGTGAAAATCATTTCCATTTTCAGTTTACACTGTTTTGTTGATTCCGTCTTTTATAAGAACTTCAAAATTATAAAAATAATGTTAATAATAAATTTCTAAACATTTTATAATATCTTGCTGTCCTATTATTATTTTTCTTTGTGTTAAATAGATTCAAATTCATCGAAGATAAAATTTAAATAAACACATGCAGAGATGGAGCTATGATAAAAAAAAAAAAAAAACTGTAGGGTGAATTTTCACAAAATTTTAATTGTGGAGGCAAAAATTGAAAACAACAAGGATTCTTTTTTTTTTTTTTTTTTTTNCTAGCATGAAAAACTTGATACTAAAATTTAGCCTATGTTTGGACTCCATTAAAATGAGATTTTGAAGGAAAATGCGTTTTAGAATAGTTTTTTTTTGGAAAATGTGTGATTAAAAAATAAGAAATTTTTTTTGATTTAAGTGTAAAATTATTTTATTGAAAAATGTATGGTCGAAAACAATCATTTTTGGTATACAATGTTTTTGACGGCATGTTGTCATTTGACATTTTAAAAAATAATTTATCTTTCCAACAAATACTTTTTTGTTACCTACAACATTATTAACAATGTTATAAATAAGGGTAATTAACACATAACATTCTTACATTTCAATATTATTGTGAAAAATGTTTTTAACTTTCTTTTTTTTTTTTGATATTTTCACCTTTATGTTGACATTTTATTGCTCCAAATGTCATTTACATTCATTTTCTCAATTAAAAGGTGTGAATTGACAAATATACCCCTCTATTTAAATAAAAGAAAAAGAAAGTACTAATTGCAATCATAGTCCCAAATGTCTTTAAAAAGTGCAAACAAGTTCCAAATAAAATAGTAAAAGGGTAATTAAACATAATGTCCTTACATTTCACTATTATTGTGAAAAATGTTCTTATCTTTTATTTTTTTAAAACATTTTTACCCTTAATTATACATTTGATTACACAAACCATCATTTCTATCAATTTTCATCAAAATTTTCAATAAAAAGTTGTAAAATGATAAATATACCATCAAATTTAAATATAAAAAAGAAAATAAAAATAAAGAACTAATTGCAATCATTGTCCCAAGTTTTTAAAAAAGTCCAAACAAATCCCAAATAAATTATTAGAAATAAATAATAATATTTTTCTTTAATATTTTTCATTTAAGTAGGAGTTTATATTCGTTATTTCACAGCTTTTATCGAGAAATTGGATGAAAATTGACAAAAAATAATGATTTGCGCAATTAAAGGAGTAATTAATGATGAAAATGTCAAAAAAATGAAAGATATAAACATTTTTTTCACAATAATAGTGAAAGGTAGGGATATTATGTGTGAATTGCCATTTTAATAATTTATTCAGGACTTGTTTGCATTTAAAAAAAATGGATTTTGGTTGCAATTAGTTCTTTTTTTTTTCTTTTATTTAAATAGAATGATATATTCATCACTTTTCAGTTTTAAATTAAGAAAGTGGATGAAAATGATATTTTGCACAATTAAATGTGGAAATAAGGATTTAAAAAAAAAAAAGAGAGAGAGATAATGATCATTTACACAACAATAATAATGAAAGGTAATAACGATATGTGTTAATTACCCATAAAAAAATTGTATAGAATTATCCGATTGAAAATAAATTTTGAAAAAAAAATGAATTTTTGATAAAATATGACTCAAACATGGGCTTAGTGCGGGGGTAGCTGACCCATTGCCCGCACTAAATTCGTCCTTCAGTGTATGTAGGCTTTCTATAATAGCTTAGGCATGTTTGGTTGGTATAGATTAAAAGTTGATAAAAAAAATTTAATCAAAATTAAAAATTAATTTTAGCCATATATTTTAGAAGATCCACAATTTCCTACCATACATTTATTAACTTTTATCACAATTTAATAAAATTTAATTTTGATCTCTATCCAACAATAGTTTAATAAATGAGATGCTTAACATTGTTTTAGAGCTTGAAAAAATGTATAACCATAGTCAACTATAGCAATGTATAATTAAAACATCTTGGTATGTTCATTTTCTTATTATTAAACTTGGGGTCATGAACCTCCTCTTTTGTTTTTTTGGCTTATCTTGCTATCTTTAAAAAGATTCAAACTTTTTGATACCACGTGAACCATTTTTTCTCAACCCCCTAATTGTTCTTTTCCATTTATTCAAAAATAGTTAATTATGTTGTCCCGACACGTCACGAGTCATGACCCAATCTATTTTCTTGGAGAAAACAACGTTTTTAATTGGAAAATTCACGAACCTCAAAAGTGGACTAGTGGTATTAGATAACCATTGAATTGGTCCACATGAATTGTATATGTACTAATGTCGACGCTATAAATAATGCCTACTGTGGTTGACTAGACGCACCCTTTCTACCAAACATATTTTCCACTATATAAACGTGCTTGATCGTGGAAATTATTTTTTAAGAACGTGTTTTGCGTCTTGACTATGGCACCCTAATAAATTATGTTAGTGAACAGAACTTCGTGTATGATTAAGACGTGTTGATTGCTGGCAGATTAAAAAAACTTCTAAACTATTGATTATCAATCGTCACTGGTGATGAAACTAGCTATTGATTAAATTAAAAAGGGAAATTAACAAGAAAAAAAAAATGTTCAAGAAATTAGTAAATTAAGAAAATTATTTGAATGATGTGTGATGTGTTGGAAACTTACAAAAGTTGTGAAAGTTTAAAAGACGTAAAAGAAACGAATCTCGTGTTGAAAAGTTACTCTGATAATTATTGTGTTTATGGGTGGTGGCTTGGATCATCGTGCAACTACGTGTGAGTATTGAGATCGTTGAGAAGTCATAGATATATTCTCAATTTTTATTATACATTTGTGTGAGGTAAATAATTAAGGGCTCGAGTAGCCTTTTTCAACTAGTGTGAGAAATTTTAAGTGGATTCTCTTTCTCCACAATTTCTCATGAGGTGTCGTGCACCTCCAATTTCATTTTTCAAAATTGATATTATTTTGATAGAATATTACTATCTAGTATTAATTTTTAAATTATTTCAGTTTTTTTGGTCGGGAGACAAATAATGTTCAAAAATTAACAAGACTTGTAATGTGCATTGGGAAAAAAAAAAAAAATTGTTTTCTTAAAATGCTTGCAACCATCACATTCAACTTTTTTTTTTTTGAAATATGTTTATATCAAACACGTGATGTTTTCATTATTTCTTGTCAAAAACATATTGTGAATATACTCTTAGTTTCATGACATACAAAGCAAATTTAATTGTCCCTAGTGCATGATTGAAAATGCTTAAATTATAATTTCAGTATGTATTTAGTAGGATCCACAAATTTTAATCACTCCCAAGCAAATAAAAAAATTTCTTTTTAAAAAAT
>CAIGRB010158043.1:0-10015 GCA_903798255.1 Fraxinus quadrangulata
TTGAACAACGAGACCGTCTCAATTGAACTCAAGAACGGTACTGTTGTTCATGGCACTATTACAGGTACACTGGTTTTCCGTTGACAGTTTTGCGTTCATATTGTTATTATTATGATTATTATTTTGTTAAACCCTAGATATCCATAAGATCACAATTTACTATCGAGTTATTCTTAGACTTTTCATAATTGCTCTGACAGAGGAATCGAAAGGCTTTATTTTTTAACTTAAAGTTAATGCTTAGTGATTCAGTAATTTGTGTATATTTTTCTAAAATATGGATATTTATCACAGTTAACCCAAGTATCAGAGCTTCTTTGACTTTACCACTAGTGGTTTATGATTGCGTAATATATTGATATTTGCCTCAGCTTTCTAACATTCGAGTGTGTACCCATATCCTTCTAGCTCTCAAGAGTTGTGTCTTTTGACTACTTTGTATTTCAGTGTTCCAAAACTGACCTTAGGCAGTATGTCTGTTAATTTTTTCCCTCAAACAAAATTTCATCAAGTATACAAAAACTTACATGCTTGATGCAAGGTTTTCTTATTTTGGATGTTTGGAGAATGTAAGCAGTTTTGAATACCTGTATCTTTGGAAATGATGCTAACATTATATTCGATGTTATGGAATTCAGGCCATATAGTTGAAATTATACAATATTCTGTTCAATTAGGAATGTAAATTTTTATAAGTGGCATTTGAAAGCTGCAAGTCCACATCACGATATTTGTTTTAGAAAAATAGCATTCTCTAGAATGCTTTTGAAAGCAAAGAAAACAAAGTAAATTTTGTCTTTTAATTTATGAAAATGTGGGGAAATTCATATTTTACTTCAACCTGATCATGTTACAACATCCTCAATTCAGTATTAATTTAAAAGTTACACCCTGTGATACTCCAAGGAATTGATTATGACTATTGAATGTCATGCAATTTCCATATTGCATCAGCAAGTTATTGTTGACAAAGTGTTGTTTTTGCAAACATGCATTATGGTGAATGAAGCACAAATGAGGATGTTCACAACGTTGTGTGCGATCATACTATAATGGATAAGTAATAAGTGAAGGAGACACCCATCGAGGATAAATTAAGAGAATGATAACTTTAAGTGGTTGGGCATGCTTTGTGTGGACATGATGATGAAGCCCTCATTCACTAGAGTCATCCAATCTTTGTGGAGTAGGTTGGAAGAGGAAGAGTTAGTCTAAGATTTGTTGTGGTTGTGAAGGATGTTGTAGCATTGGATCTTCTAGTAAATATAGTCAGTGGCGGAGCCAGCACCTAGAGAGGGGCGATGCTGCCTGTGCTCGCTCTGCCGAAATTTAAAGTAGCCGTCGGGATCAAGAGCCAGACAGACGGAGGCTGCAGTGGCGTTTCAATGGAAAAGAAAGGGATGACTCAGGTTACTGAAAATTGGGCCTTTTTTCGTTCCTCTTGTTCTTAAAAAATTTAGGCCCAAAAACAAATCAATCCACTGATTTTATGGAGACTGTTCACAGTTGGACAGGCAATTTTTGCGAATCAACTGGAAACAATAGCCAATTCTAATTTCCAAATTTCAAACCTTTCATCCCGTTGGCTGTCCTACAAAGTGCGAACTCAGCCCCTGTGTCCGACTGAACTTTACCCTATGGCTGTTGTCGGCGATGGCAAGTAGCCTCCCTTCCTCCCTATTGTTGCTGCTGCGAACCTAGTGACTGTCTGTGAGTCCGCCTCTCTTTTTGTCTTTTAATTCAGTTTATCATTTATAAGTTATGATTTATGTTTTACGAGTTATGATTGTGATTTGTGATAAATAATTTATGTTTTATGAGTTATGATTTATCATGTATGAGTTTTTATTTGTGATTTGGAAATTTAGGTTTAGGATAAATGAAAAATAAATTGTAATTGAACCAATTTTAATTTAATTGTTGAAGTTTGAACTAATTTTAATTGAAAAATAAGTTTGGGTATTTTGCAGATTATGGAATGATTTTTTCAATGGAAAAAAGTCCGTACCTAGTTATTCTAGTTCTAGCTATTTTTCAATAGAACGATTTTTAATATTATTTAATTAAATATTCATAAATGATCTCGCTATTAAGGCATTTGATTGTCGACAATCAATGGTCAGCAGTCAACTTCTGCCCTAAATTCGCCACTGAATATAATGATGAACTGAACTAAGTGGTCATAAGGATTCATATAACCACTCCAAATTCATTTAGGATAAGGTTTAATTTATTATTGTTGAGGAATTGCTATGATGCTGTCTTTGTTGTACTAATTGTAAACTCTTCTATGTTTTCACTGTTGTACTAATTGTGAACTCTTACATGTTCTCACTTTTGTGTATATTTATCCTTTTGGAATTTCATGCAAGTTGACAGAGTTGCTATTGCCATACTAATTAAGACTATTTGTTTGCCATTTTTTGTTTTTGTCAAGAAAGTTTTCCAGTGTCGTCTCATTTACACTTGGAACATGTGGAAATATTTAGACATTAGCTGCATTGTCTTATTACTGGCTTTGCTGTTTATGGTAGGAGTGGATGTTAGCATGAACACGCATTTGAAGACAGTAAAACTGACACTGAAAGGGAAGAATCCAGTTACTCTTGATCATCTAAGTGTTAGGGGTAACACCATACGTTATTACATCCTTCCCGACAGCTTAAATCTGGAAACTTTACTTGTTGAAGAGACTCCTAGAGTGAAGCCCAAGAAGCCGACTGCAGGTACTGGATTTATTGCCCTGGTTCCAGTTTCTTACATTTGGAATCTACTTAAATATTTCTCCCCATATTTTACTGGTTGTAATCTTTTACATGTTTCTGTTAAATTATAGGGAGGCCTTTGGGCCGTGGAAGGGGCAGAGGACGTGGTCGTGGTCGTGGAAGAGGCCGTTAAATTATTTATTGTTTTTTTCTTAATATTTGGGAAACCTCGATATCTAGACATTGTAAGAACTTTCTGTTCAGAGTTTGGGTTACTTAACAAACCATTTGCAACATCAGTATGTCCTCTGAATTGCTATGCTTAAGATATGAGTTTTTTTAGGTAGAATAGTTATTTTATCTTCCTTTTTGATAGTGCATCGTGCGAGAAACCAATAGCTTCTTGTAGTTGCTGCCTTTAGTTGATTGAGCGTAACATTAGTTACTTGTGGCTTGGTTGGGTTGATAAATCAGCGGCGCAGCCATGTCCATATTTTCCTTCACGTCCTTGCTATGGATGCTTTCCCTGTCATAATGATGGCAAGGATCCAAATTCACTTTAGGAGGTGGTGTAGCACAGGAATCAGAGAATCTGCAAAATGTTATTTCTTTTCACTCAATGCTTTTCTCTATATCTGTTACATTTCTTTAACAAATAGCAGTTGCTGTTTTCTGTTCAATCAACCATGACATTGTCCACTTCAGAGAAGGGTCTAGAATAACGATACAAACATTTATAGTTTCTATAGCAACTCTGTGTTCTCCCCCTCAAACAACTATATCATCTAAATTACAAAAAGGGTAATTAGCATATAACGTTTTTATCTTTCATTACTATTGTGTAAAACGTCATTTCCTTCATTTATTTGGCATTTTCGCCTTTAATTACATTTTTTATTACGCAAAATGTCCTTCCATCATATCATCCTCACTACCACCAGCAGAGACACCTTCACCACGCCATCTCAAGACTACAAAAACTGCCATAACCATCACTAATGCCACACCATCTCAACACCATAAAAAGCCACCTTCACCGCCAGCTCATTTCGCCACCAACGTTAAATCAGTCACAATCAGAAGGAAAAAACCAATAAAAACCTGGTGGATGAGATTTTGTATTGAAAGCTTGAAGCTTTGGGTGAGGGTGAAAAGACTGCACTCTAGAATCCACAAGAGGAAGGACTAAAAATGCAGGCTTTCAGGTTTACAGAATGTTGGTCACAAAATCAAAAGTTCGCAACTAAAAGTGAAAGGAAAAAAAAAAAAAACACCGAAATGCATAAACGAAGAACACACAGAATTTTTCCCTTTGGGCCCGGATGTTCAACTTCAAAAGCCTACTCACCCTTTGAGCATCTACAAATGTATGAAGAAATCGATTTCTTCTCTAGCCTCTTTATACAAAATTTCTTCTCACAACTACTCAGTGTATACAAAATACACAATTAATATCACTAAGATATTTATAGAGATCAAAGCATAAGATTTCAAGAAGATGAATACAGAGAAAAACACTCGAGAGAAAACTAAAGAGAAAACCCTAGAATAACAACAATTCCGATCGAAGAATCCAGAGAGAAAGGGGTTATAAAAACAACCTTTAAACTATCTAATCCAATGATCCAAGACATGCCAGGTGAAAGACCAAGATTACACAACTTAAACAATGCAAACCGGTGGCCCAAACACAGCAAAGTCCACAGACAAAAGAGAGGCCCAAACACAGCAAAGTCCACAGACAAAAGAGAGGCCCAAACGACATAATAGAGAGACAGCCTAAACAACAATCTCTACATTGGTGATCTATTCTTGGTATCCTTTTGTGGATTCAAACATAAGTACTTGGTTTCACTTGCTCTAAAGTTCCTGTAAAAAGAAAAAACAATCAGTTTGAATAAAAAACAAAGATAAAGCAACTATAAAAAAACTGACAAGATTCATTACCTTCAAATTATATTTAGAATTTTCAAGCAATTTCTGAATTTATTTAGAGGTAGTACTTTGGTACCAAAATCAGCAGGGTTATATTTAGTTGGAATTTTAATCAGACTAATCAAGCCCTTTTTCAGATATATTTCTAACAAAATAAAATTTAATGTCAATATGTTTAGTCCTATCATGAAAAATAGGATTTCTATTTAAATGAATATCACTTTGGTTATCAATATAGATCTTTACCACTTCATTTATAAAATCAAATTCATTTAAAATACCCCTTAACCACATTCCTAGTTTGACAGCATAACAAGCTGCAATATATTCAGCTTCTCTGGAAGATAGTATACTACAATTTTTTGTAATTGAGATTTTCAACTAACACAATCATCACATAGAGTAAACACATAAGAAGATGAGACCTCCTCTTAACCAAATCACCTACAAAGTCAGAATCAGTGTATCCTTTCAGGATAACACCTTTATTACATCTTTGAAATATTAATCCCAATTCAGTTGTACCTTTTAAATATCTTATCATCCATTTAATAGCCAACCAATGTGTTTGATTAGCCATAAATCTACTAAGAGTACTTATTCCATGAGCTAAGTCAGGTCTAGTACAAATTATAAGGTACATAATAGAGCCAATAGCATTAGCATATGGTATTTTACTCATCCTTTCATGTTCTTCAACAGTTTTAGGAAATTATTCACTAGAAAGTTTGAACTGATTTACAATAGGCAAAGTCACATATTTGCATTTTTCAAGCATTTTATTTACATAAGAGTTTTGATTCACATATAAAATATAGTTTTTCTTATCTCTTTTGATTTCCATGCCTAAAATTCTTTTTGCTTGCCCTAGATCTTTCATTTCAAATTCAACTTTAAGTTTTTCTTTAACAAAATCAATTTTAGATCTATTTTGACAGGCAAGAAGCATATCATCACTATATAATAATAGGTAAACTGATTCATGTCCTCTTGGCCCTTTGAAGAAAAAACAGGAATCAAAATTACTTTTAGAAAATCTCAAATTCTAAACATATGAGTAAAACCTTTTATACCATTGCCTTGGAGCCTGATTTAGGCCATAGAGGGATTTTTTTAGCAAACAAGCACGTTCAGATTTTGAGTTTAGTTCAAAACTTTGGGTTGATATATATAAATGATTTCTTCAAGATCACCAGTTAAGAAGGTAGTTTTAACATCAAACTCGTCTAATTCCCAGTTAAATTGAGCTATTAAGGCAAGTAATATTCTGATAGATGTATACTTTGCAACATGTAAAAAAAAATTCATTATAATAAATACCCTCTCTGTGTAAAACTTTTTGCTACAAGTCTGACCTTGTATCTTTTACCCAAGGTATTAGGTTCGCCTTTTTTAATTTTATAAATCCATTTACAGTCTACAATCTTTTGGTGTTTGGGTTTATCGACAAGAATTCATGTTTTGTTCTTAATTAAAGAGTCCATTTCTTCTTGTATAGCGTTCAGCCACAATTTAGATTATTTACTGTTAACAGCTTCCTCGAAAGTTTCAGGTTCAGAATTAACAGATTTCAGTTCTGAATAGAAAATCACAAATTCGTCAGTACTAATTATGGTAGAAGGAAACATATTTCTTCTACTTTTATCCCGGCCAATTGATAATTTTCAAGAGAAGTATCTTGAAAATATTCCTCAGTTTCAGATTCATTTTGAGGTTGATCAGTTCCAAATTGGGTAGTCTCTACGTCAATCAAATTATCAGGTTCAATATGATTACATTCTTGATTTTCCAGTATAGTTTCTTTAACAAGAATAGGATGATCAATATTCTGATTTGAAGGAGTTTTGCAGGGAAACTTACTCTCATCAAAAACATCATTTCTACTAATGATGACTCTGAACCCATTCTTTTCTCTTACCCAAAGTCTATAGCCTTTAGTTTTTTCTTCATAACTCAGAAAACACATTTTTGATATTTGAGTTCAAGTTTGCCTACATCTTGATGAGCATAGGCAACACAACCAAATACCCTCAATTTTAAATAATTTGGAGAGTCTGTAGACCATAAGTGTTCAGAGTTTGAAAATCAATAGCACTTAAAAGAATTTTGTTTATCAAATAAGTAGCAGTTTTTAGGGCTTCTCCCCAATTTTTTTTTTGGAAAATTAGAATCAAGTAAAATACACCTCACCTTTTCCACGAGATTCTATTCATTCTCTCAGTAATACCATTTTTTTGAGGAGTGTATCTTAATGTTCTATGTCTCAAAATTCTAGATTCTTTGTAGAAGAAATCAAATTCATGGTTACAAAATTCCAAATTGTTGTCTGTCCTAAGTGCCTTTACCTTTTTATTTGTTTGATTTTCAATCATAAGTTACCATTGCTTAAAATTTTGAAAAGTGTCAGATTTATTTTTCAAAAGAAAGGTCCAATTTTTTCTTGAGAAATCATCAACAATTAACAGAGAGAATCTAAATCCACTTAAAGTGTTTACAGAAGTAGGACCCCACAGGTCTGCATGTAAATACTCAAGGATTGAAGTTGATTTATGAATTTCAGTTTTGAAAAGCAGTTTGTTTTGTTTTCCAACAACACATTCTTCACAGAATTTAAGACTTTCAATATTATTATTTCCAAAATATTTCAATTTATTTAAAATCATTAATCCCTTTTACTAATATGGCCAGTTTTCTATGCCAAATTAGGGCTTTATCATCACGAGTCTTCACAACTGCAGAGTTGTTACCAACTAAGGATTTAGCTTGCGGTGTGAAGATCTCATTGAATCTAGGAGAAGAAATTATTTCTTTTGAGTTAAGACTTATCTTGATAAAACTTTTATGAATCCTTATTTCATATTCATTATTCAGTTGTCCCAAAGAAATTAAGTTTTTTTGAAGATCGGGAACATAGTTTGTCCGAAACAAACAGTTCCAAAGTGTGGTTATTTTCTAGTAGAGCTTAAGGTTTTCAATACTTTTAATTTTACAGGTCATATTGTTACCCATTTGAACTTGACCACCACTTAGATTATTAAAATCAGTGAACCAATCTTTAGTAGGACACAAATGAAAAGATCATCCAGAATCAAGCACACCTTCATTCATGTTCTTTTTAGTTGTAGTAATAAGGACAACTTCTTGTATTTCAGATTCATTATTACAGGCAATATTTGCAGACCCATCAGCATTAAATTTTTCTTTCATATCAAATACTTTCTTGAAGCAATCTTTTATGAGATGTCCAGTCTTGCCACGATAGTAACATTTTCTGACTTGTAACTTAGGTTTAGGTTGGTTCTTATTATGATTACTGAACTTAGAAAATTGTGGTTTCCCTTTCTTATTAGTGTTAAAGTTGCATTGATTTCCATTCTTGTTCTGATTAACTTTCTCCTTAATGTTCAAACCTCTCCAAACTTAGAATCTTCAACTTCAGTTTTGAATTCTAGTTCTCTATTTCGTAGAGATGATATCACAAGCAGAAATATATTGAAATAGATTATCAGTTTGACGAGTTTAAGGAGAGATAACCCTTTAATCTCCTACTCCCTCAAATTTCCAGACCCTCAAATGAAATATTGGACAAAGGAAAGCAGAGGAGGATTAATTACCTTAATAACCTATAAAAAAACAAACAATGTAGATTAAAAATATGTCGAAGAAATGAAAGGAGTATAGAGAATTATACCAAAGCTGAAATGTCAGTGTTTCAGAAAAGAAGAAGCAGTATAGAAAAGTACCAGAATCAGTTCAATTATCCAAAATTGAGCACAAAGCACCAAGAGTCACAGCAACTCAGTGTGACCAGAGTGAGTCAAATAGAACCAGCAGGAATCCAACTCAACTCGCTATCACTTAGAACGAGTTCTCAAAACAACACTCAGTAACAAGTTACAACCAGAGCACCAGTAACTCAGTATGAAAGAACAAGATTTTAAAAATCAGTTTCAAACAAGTTCGTTTTTCACAAGAAAAACCACATATCAAGAAATCTTGATGATCAGACACTAAGAATCAAGAGTTTTCAAAAGTGGATCCAATCAAGAATTGGATCGAAGGGTAATAGTACTAAAAAATTTCAGAAACCACAATTTATTTGTCAAAAGAAACAAAAAACTTTGAAAAACAATTCAAATCTACAAATCGAATCAACTGTAAACCCTAATCCTTACTTCAAAGGATGCTCCAATACCACTTGTTGGTCACAGAATCAAAAGTTCGCAACTAAAAACAAAAAACTAGAAAAAAAAAACGAAATGCAGAAACAAAGAACACACAGAATTTTTCGCCCCTTTGGGCCCAGTTTTTCAGCTTCAAGAACTTACTCACCCGTTGAGCATCTACCAAGTAGATAACGTTCGAATCCACTAAGAATCACAAAGAATAGTACAAATGTATGAATGTTTTCTCTAACCTCTCTATACAAAATCTCTCTTCACAACCATTTAGTGTATATAAAATACATGATTAATATCGCTAATACATTTACAGAGATCAAATCATAAGATCTCAAGAAGATGAACTGAGAGAAAAACACTCGAGAGAAAACCCTAGAATAGCAACAGTTCCGATCAAACAATTCAGAGAGAAAGGGGTTATAAAAACAACCCTTAAAATATCCAATCCAATGGTCCAAGACATGCCAGGTGAAAGGCCAAGATTACACAGCTTAAACAATGCAAACCGGTGGCCCAAACACAGCAAAGCCCATAGACAAAAGAGAGGCCCAAACCACATAATAGAGAAGCAGTCCAAACAACACATAATTATGAGGAAAAGAATAATTAAAAATGTATAACAATAATTGATGGTAGAGCTAAAGAAAGACCTCGAAGAATGTACATGGCAAGCTTTGATTGCTCAGAAAATCCAGATGTATGGATACAAATTATTATAATAAATGGCAGAAACTAGAAAGTACAACTTTATTTCGAGCTATTATGTCTACTTTCCATCTTCAAAATTAACCAACATATATATATATATATATACACACACAAACACACATACAAGTGCCAAATGATGATCTGCACATATCGTAGAAATATCCTTGCATATTTATCTCGTTCTCAATGAGGGATGCTCTTATTAATGGCCAGAAAGCTTACCACCTAAAGGAGGACAGATTAACTTGTCCGAGAATAATATTCGTGATATCTGAAGGGTCTGTGAAATGCCTAGTGCCTGTTCTGTTTACTTTTTTTGTAAGAGACCGTGATAGATTTTGCCGAAGGTTGTATTTTGCCTATCTGCTGCATGCTGAATGCATGATTTTCCAAGAACTAATGTAAAAGAGAGACATATTGGAGACATAAGTAAATCCATTTTAATATTCAAGGATACCATAATAAAGATGCATAGTATGCTGCTGC
>CAIGRB010158048.1:9227-21026 GCA_903798255.1 Fraxinus quadrangulata
TTACACAGTATTTTTTACTTCCTAAAAATCTTTCATATGATTTTTCAAAACATCCATAATTTTAAGGGTATTTTTGTAAGTACCCCTATTTTTTACTTGAATTTACAATCTGAAAGTAACCCATCGTGATGGATGGATCTAGGATCGAACTACAAGTCGGACTAATAGTAGAAAAAAATTAATTTACACCTAAAAAAAAAAATTTAAAATTTTTACAAGATTTTTTTTCTTCACACTAAAAAAAGAAAAGGGGCCCTCCCCTAAATCCGTCTCTGCCCATCGATAGAATAAGTGATCTGGTACCTTATACAGCTCGATAGTCGAACCATACACAACACGATATTCACAAAAGATTAAAAAAATAGATGTGAAAGAAAGTGAGATTGTGCTATGGGTACATAATTGTATTCATAGGAATGTTCATAAACGCCCTCCTATCGATGGGGCGTCTGTTGCTATCGGGCCCCCCACCAATAGGGGGCGTCGATTATGTACCCATAGCATTTTCCAAGAAAGTGCGTTCAAACAAAATATTTTCAATACAGAAGTTCATTATTTTCCAGAAAATACAGTACCAGATTTCTCTTTGCCACTTCCAGTCAAAGAACTCAAAAGTTACAACTGTAAGAACGCAACATAAATTTCAACTGTCAAGTTTACCTCTTTTGTTCTCCCATATGGTGTGATATTTGGCCAGAAGATGGATTATTGGGAATAACCTTGAAAACTTATAGGTATTATCGGCTAATTAGAAATGCTTAATAGATCATAAAGCTGCCTACAGGCTGAGAGAGGGGAGATGTTGAGATGCCATCCTCTTTTTCCTTAATCTCTCAGCAATGATGAAGGCGAGTTCAAGAGACTGAGAAGCATTTAGTCTTGGATCACAATGTGTGTGGTAGCGAGAACTTAAATCATCGTAAGTCACATTTCTTGATCCTCCAATACATTCTGTCACATTCTGCCCGGTCATTTCCAAATGAATTCCACCGGGGTAGCTGCCTTCCTGCTCGTGCACATCGAAGAAAGCTCTCACCTCGGCCTACAAAATAAACACATGCAGCACACGTTATTACAACCGTCATTACAGTGTCGTAATTTAGTTGAACGCATAAGCACGTGCCAACACATTAAAAACGAATTTCTTGTCTATCCATGTGCTACTTATCCCATTAATCAGGAATTCGGGATTAAGTAATTAACCTGTACTCTGATCCTTCTTTTGTTTACCTATCATCAACTTGGGATACTGAAAAGATACTCGGAACTAAGGACATGCAATAATTTAAGATTTGGACAAACTAAGCATATGCTTGAAAGATCCTTGGACAATAGTAAATATGTAATTAGACGCAACATGTGACATTAGCGTGGTGCCAATGAATTAGAAGTGCTACAGTCCTAATAATTAACTGCAGCTTAACAATTATGCTGTTCACCTACCTACCATCAACAATTTCCCACAAGATGCAAAAGTTTTGGATCCACAACTGAGGATGCTTGAAAGATACTCAGATTGTTAAATTATTCCTAGTTTTTGCAAGGTCAAAATATTATAAGACCAGAACTTCGCAGTTTTTGTATCTAGCATGGCTAATTTAGCTTAAAAGTAAAAGTGTTGCTAGACCCTTCGAAAGATTTAGGGTGTTTTGATTTTTCTTCTTTTGCGTGATCTGGATGGGTTTGGTGTGACTATATTCATGATTTAATAAGATTCTAATAACATTTTCAAAAAAAAAAAATGATGCATTATATCCAGATAGTTCAAGCAATTCAACTTCCAAATCAGGATTAGCAATCAAGATGGCATCGAAGCCGTTGCAAGAAATCGAGAAAATAGACTATACCAAGATTGAATCGAAAGCACGTGTTTTGAGCCCACAAGGTGCCTTGATAGTGTTCCCGTGCATTGGGTCACACACCCAAGTCACAATTTGTCCTGCTCTGCGAACGGCCCTGATCAAGTGAGGAAGCTTGACTCTCATGTTCTCAGCACCCATTCTGACTATGACTGTTATTCTTCCAGGCTTGTTAATGGGATTCAGGATCTCAATCAGATTAACAAGTTCATTTGGATCCATCTTTTGGCTAACCTGCAAAAGAAATTCCATCTTAGCCAACTGAATACAACTGTGAAATACGAAATATCATGTCAGCCATTCTCCAAGGCTAACAAGAGAAGACCACACGTGCCAGTTGATATCATAACCATCAAAAGCCAAAAAGAATCATTGGAAGACAATCACATGAACATATTGCTTATATTTTGAAATTTTCGGCCTGAGACAAATCTAGCTTGTATAATTCATAATCAATGAATTTTTCTCTCCTAAAACTAGTTTTCAGTCACAGGCAGAGTAGGGCACATTGAAGTCCTAGGTAGTTTCCACCAATCGGAAACTTGCAAATATCAATAAAGAGAGATGCCATGTTCTATGGACCATTCTGTTCATTTACTTAATTATCACACAAGTCCAACACATGTAATAACAAAGGTGATACTGATATTTCTTAAAATGATTGAGCCCTTTTCTTTTATAAGAAAGATATATACCTTTATACCGAGTGGGTTAGCAACTCCTCTCAAAAATTCAACATGCCCGCCATCTAGTTGCCTGGTGCGTTCGCCAACCCAAAGCATGTGAGCCGAGCAACCATAATAGAGTCCAGAAGTTGAATCCTTCCTAGTGAGTGATTGCTCGTAAGGTAATAGCAGGCACTCATGGGAAGTCCAGAATTCAGTTGTTGACATAACAGGGTGGTCAATGGTAAGTCCAGCAGCCTCCATGAACCCCAAGGCTTCATCAACTCTGTGAGCCAGTTCCTGATACCTGATGAAACAAAGAATATTAAATGGTCTGATCTAGCTGAAAACCTGAGACCCTAATAAACCACATACAGGAAATTGTTCCGAGCAAATTTTCTTATTTAATGAAACCCACCTGTCTCCCTGCTCACTGTGCTCAACAAAATCAAGATTCCATTGAGTCACTCTCTGCATAGCAGCATAACCTCCAGTAGCAAAGGCTCGGAGAAGGTTGAGGGTCGATGCAGCCTGGGAATAGGCTCTTATCATCCTATGAGGGTCTGGAATTCTCGATTTCTCATCGAAGGTATCACCATTTATGTTGTCTCCCTTGTAACTAGGCAGCTTTACTCCGTCCCTCTCCTCAAATGGTTCTGATCTTGGCTTGGCAAACTGACCAGCCATTCTTCCCACCTAAAGTACATAATCCAACAATTTAACATCACAAAAACATTTGATGGTTCTGAGTTCAATTGCTCAAGTCCTACCAAGATATAATCCAATTTGGCTATTAGTGTATCAGTACCGTCTTCTACTTTAGACGGGTAAATTTATTCTACAATTCTCTGTTTTATTCTTGTTGCTTAAAAACAAGGCCCAATGTAAAGTTGAAATCTTGAATTATTAGTTTAAATAAATATTAAAAAAAGGAAATAAAACTTTGAAGTATCTCCAATAGATTTAAAAGTATTCCCCTAAAATAATGATTCAAAATCTAAAAAATAATCCATGAATGAAGAATTACCTTAAATACAGGAATTTGGCCACCGAAAGCGAGGACAACACTCATCTGAAGAAGAATTCTGAAAGTGTCACGAATATAATTAGCACTGAACTCCTTGAAGCTCTCAGCACAATCCCCACCTTGTAAAAGGAAGGCTTTGCCCAATGCCGCCTCCCCCAGGCGCTCCTCCAGCCTCCTGACCTCTCCGGCAAACACCAAAGGAGGGTAGGCCTCGAGAGTCTTGAGCACAGACTCCAACTCAGCTGCATCAGGGTATTCGGGAAGCTGCAAAACCTTCTTAGTCTTCCAGCTCTCCAAAGCCCACTTAGCGGCGGAAGACGATGGTGACACGGTTGGCTTCTTGGTGGTAATGATGGGTGTTTTGGCAGGCTCAGCCGCATGCACGGCGGAGATGGGGTGGCGAATGGAAGTAGTGGGATTAACCGACAATGTGGAGTGGTTCTGGGATAGAGAGGCGGGGTAGAGAGATTGGGATTGAAGGATTGATTTGGAGGATAAAACAGCAGTATTTGACAGAGCCATTGTTGTCAATTTCTTGATTTAATTGCTTCTAAAGCTGATTGATTTGTTTGCTTTCTCTCTCACCTAACACCCTGTTATTCGAGAAATGTAGAGAGAGAGAGAGAGAGAGTTTCTGACTGCAGAAATGAATTGAATTGCTCAATGGTTTATATAGAAAAGAGAGAGAAGGGTGAGGTTGGTGGCGTCTCTCTGCGGTCAAAGAAGCATTACGAAGGTTAGGTAAACATGGTGGCGCGTTGGTGGTTGTTAGTAGGTTTGCTCTTTATTTTTCATCTTACCAATTCTAGTCTTTTTAATAGGTTTCTCTTTATTTTTCATCTTACCAATTCTAGTGACTAGTCCTATCCACTTGTTCACATAAAAATAAAAAAAAAAATTCAATTATCAATTCTATTCATGTAATACTCATTCACTCCCTCTGCATAAATACGCTATATCGAAAAAGAAAATTACAATGTCTTTTGAACTCAAACATTCTCACTCTACACTGACGCACCTAACAAGGACGATGCTGGGTTTTTACCTTCAAAATTTTAGCATGTGTTTGGCACCAATTTTGGGTGTATATAAATTTTGGAATAGTAATTGATATAAGAATGTGTGATTAAAAAGTAATAAAAAGTTTTAAATTTGTGTGTAATATTATTTTATTTAGAGAATGTGTAATTATAATTAAAAAAAAAGAAAATTTAAAAAAAATTAATGTGCGCCGAACACCCTTTTACTGTGCTTGGCCCCTTCGCCCCTAACACTGAATGAATGTTCACCCATCAAGGTGAAAATTGTACATATATTAAGCTTCACCCATCCAACAACTACAAATATCAAGTGCACTAGAATTGAGGCGTAACGCTTGATTTTTTATTTCACATCTTATATTGTTTTGACCTAAAATAGTTAGTGAATTTATTTACCTTGTTTAGAAGTCTTAAAATAAAGTACAAGCACGAAGTTATCATTTTGATTTAAGAAAGTATATGAACGAAATGATTAAAAAAATGTTCATATACATATTTGACGATCCATAACGAAAATTTGTACAAGACACGCATTCATCCGTCATTCTATCTGTACAAATTTTCTGTACAAGTAGAATATCTGAACAATATATTATTGCAATGATTGTGTTATATTTATATAATGATTTACATAAATATGATGTGTAAAAAAATTATTTGAATTAGAATTTCTTCAATCAAATGAAAAAAAAAAAAAAAAAAAACCCTTCCTCCTTTATTTTGACAAATCACTTGTATATAAATCAATATGTAACTTCATTACGTACAAGTCGCGTTATTCTAATTCGATAATTCATTTTGCATTTTAGATGTTGTTCTTATTTTGTCACTAAAATTATTTTATAGGAGCCTCTGCATATGTAAGGACAATATTGGTATTTAATTCGAAATAATGTGCATATTTCATGCTCTTGTCACTTGTGTCAGAGAGTCGGCCAAATGGTCCCAATGTACATTGTATACATTACCAATCGACCCAACTAAAACGAAACGTGCAATAAAAACATAATTTATGATGGACAATGGTTGGGGTAGGTTTGATTTAGATATTTTTTTAATCAAAAACAGATTTTTTTAAAAAGTGGGTTTTTTTTTGAAAATATGTTTTTAAAAATAAGAAAAAGTTGTAGGTGCACATTCAAAATAATATTATAGGAAGAATGCATCATTTGAAAATGAGTTTAAAAAAATAAATTTTAAAAAAAATCTACCAGTAACTTAATATATGTGTGGATGTTAAATGGATCGAGTCGAGATGCTCGATTCATTCATCATCAGACTCACCACGCTAGTCAGCTCGCACTCTCATACGGGACGAATTGAGCCTCCTTGGCAAGTGAATCGAGCAAGCTCGCGAGCAAGCCAACTCATGCGAGGTTTTGGCTATTCAACTCATGCAATGTTTTGACAACTATTAGTTCAACTTTTTTTTTTTTTTACATACTTATTTTTAACAATATATTTACACAATCAAATATTCTGCATATAAACTCAGAACTTTATTGAAAACAATGAGTGATTTGTGTGTAGATGAATTATAATTAACACAACAATTATAAAATAAAAACATATATAATTCAATAATAATATAATATAAAGAAGATATAGAAAGCGAGTTTTAGTGAGTCGCGTCAAGGACGTTGTTCTAAAGTTATGTTAGTTGTATTTCGTGCGAGTATTTTTTATACTACATGGCTCCAACATAAAACACCTATAGCTCACATCTGGTTTTTAAGCCCCCGGTTGACAAACAGGGGCTTAAATCAATCTTAGATGGAAGTTTTTAAAATTTCTTAGCACACAAGTCATCAATAATCGTTCGGGAAAAATTAGGTATTCAACCCTTTTTTTTTTTTTACGCAATGGAAATATTAGTTAAATTTACGTGTAATATTATTTTATTTAAAAACGTGTGGTGAAAATGAATAAAAAAAAAATGATGCTCAAGTGTGTTATAATATTTCAAGAACTCATTTAACTTACAATATAAAGATTCTTCTCCAGCTCCTTAGTTAATTTATTCGATTATGAATAAATTAATTTCCTTTATTTAAAATTTTAATATGTGGCTCTTGTTAGGTTGAGTATGGCTGGATCTATACTCACCAACCAAGATTTGATGATTTAGTTGACACGTGGATAGATTGCTCTTAATTATGGAAGTAAATTGACATATTATTTTGACCGGAGAAATTTACACTTACTTACTACTCAGGGGCATTTTTGACAATTAATTTAGAAATCCCTAATTTCCCCCATTGGATCGAAGAATACAGAGAAGAAAGTGATAGGAAGAGCAAAATTAGTGAAAATGGATTATTGAACAATAAAAAATACAAATCCCATGTTTGGTCCACATTAAATTGGATTTTAATCAAAAGTCAAAGTCAACAATTAATTTTAAACACAATTCATGATACCCACAATTTTTCAATCATATATTTTATCAGTTTTTACCAAAATATGCTATCTTATTCAATCTAATACAAACAGGGACCAAATTTAAAAAGAAATAAAATAATATATATATATAAATATATGTATGTATGTATGTATATGTATGTATGTATGTACATGCGCGCAAGGGCTTATTATTATTGAATCATAAAAATCATTAATCTTTTATGCTTTTGATTAATATTATGTTAAGTCCATGTTTGAGTCATATTAAAATTTTTATATCATTCTTCTACTTATTTTTAACCACACATTTTTCAGTAAAATAATACTTTTCATCACATTAATAATTTTTCATTCTTTTTCAATCACACATTTTTTATCAATTTACTATTTTAAAATACATTTTTTTAAAATAATGCCGATCAAATACATCCTAAATGTATCATATTCTTTTTTTCCAGATTCACCACAAAATTTTATTGATAGTTATACCAAAAATATTTTTCAACCATCCAACCATAAATTGTCAAATCATTCTGACAATGAGATTCTAGTTAATGAATATTTACAAATGGTTTTTCCAATAAATAATGGTTGTGCACCATGTTTGTGCCCCCTCACATGTGAGGGGGCTGTACATCATTCTACATGTAGCATTCTAGGGGGCCATGAGCTCGGCTCGTGCTCGTCCCTAGCTAAGTCTTGAGGTCTTTTTTTTTTCTCTCCTATTGAATGGTCTAGTTTCTCATCTTTCATACCAGCTTAATTTCTCATGCAAGGCTCGGCCTGTGCTCATGGGCCGAGTCAAGTTTCGGCTCGTGAACTCGTCACTTTTTTTTTATAATAAGACAAGCCTTAAAAAACACCTTGATTTGGAACGAGCCGAGCGACGAGCCAACCTACTAGAGCTTGTCAAAAAGACGAATTCGAGGGGCTCGTGACTCATTTTTGACAAGTCGAGCTGACAAGTCGCTCGGTTCAGTTGCCTCCACTAAGCATTTCTCTTTCCAATTTATAGGGCTTACTCCCGAGCGGCTCGCGACTCACTCAACTCGATTGGCACCACTAAGCATTTCTCTTTCCAATTTATAGTGCTTATTCCCCTCTAGTTATCATTAGGAAGGTGTGTCACATCAAGATTAGTTGCTAAAATCAAACGACGTTGACTTTATGGAAATTCCCATATGCTATAAAATAAGAATTGTACCAAATGCAGCACTTCTATCAAAAATGAACAATCGACTATAAAAATTTCACATGGTCATAAATTAATATAGACACTGATTGAACTGTTAGTCCATATACATCGTATGTCCCGATGAAAGGCACGATAATTGTGTCGTAAAAAGTATGATTACACTTATTTACCTCCCTATTTTTCCTATTTAAAATAAGACATATGCCAAAATATTTTCCTTCATGCTAAATTAAATGCGTGTTTGAGAATGCTTTTAAGTTGTTAAAAAGTTGAAATTAAAATCAACAATTAATTTTGACCACACATTTTATGAATTTCATGACTGTTATGAATTTATTAACCAAATATTTTATTCTACTTTTTTCTTGCTATAGACCTTTTACACTATATTAAAAGTACACATGGTATAACAATGACCAAAATTAAAAGTAAAAAAAGTTTAGATCTTATTCATTATACTGTCTAATCATGTCGTCCATTCAAATTTCTTACCCTGTATTAAATATGTACATAATGATTTGTTTTAAAGTTAACCGTACTGCGTACGTTAGTGCATATTTTAAGTGTTCTAAAAGAATTAAAATCTTATACATTACATTGATAGCAATGTGAGAGCCATTATCTACATAAGAAGGGGAAGAGGAATATCTTTAATGCTTAAACACTTTTATCAACCAAACAGTTTTATATATGTCAAGCTCGTTCAAGCACGAACCCTTGAGTTCAATATTTTTTGTAAGTGACCAAATGGTCAATTTTTCAAAGAAAGTGATCGTTTGGACAGGAGAATTTTAGGCTTGTGGGCACGACCCACTAGCCAATTGTCAAGCCTTGCTCAGCTTGCCGTTCGAGCCTCTCGCTCAGCACATGCTCGGGGCTCGTTCGAAAAGAGCATGAGTCGTCCATGGGCCAAACGACGAGCTACTTAGATCCTTTTGTCACTTCTAGGGAAATTAATATACATCACTGGTATATGATAGCATGAAACTTACAATGTCTCTTTCAATGTAAAATGACCATGGAATCAGAAGGTAAAGGATAGTGCATCTTGAATCACTTTGTTTTTCAACGAACGTTGTTTGGTTAAACTTGTTATGATATAAGTATTGAGATTTGGGGCTTTATCTCAAAATATCATCTTTGTTAAGAAGAGTTGCTCAAGTATTGAGATTTGTCATTTAAATGATTTCACAAGATGGTGTCTCGTTTAAACAGTTTAATCTTAAAATTTGGGTGCTTATTTTTAGCATCAATCAGATCAAATTGCTCGTCGGAGTTTAATAGACTTTAATATCATATTAGAATTTAAAGTTTCATCTTAAAAGATCAATATTGTTAAGAGAAGTAATTCAGACCCTAATTTGTTGATCTATATTTCAATAATTAATCAATATAAAATTTATTCCTTAATAAAAAGATCATGGAGGGAAGGACACTGATCATATGAACGAAAATTTACTTTAGGTCTGTATCATGGCAACATTTGTTTTGGTCAAGTCTTGTTTTTGATATTTATTTGTTTGATTCATAGATAGATGAAATTAGTTTTAAATGACAAAGTTATGATAAACTTTATGTAATGTAGAAGTCTATTAAAATCTTACATAATTTATCAAATTTTTATAGTATAGAATTATATAAAAATCTTATAAAATCTATGAACTTCTATTCTAATTCATGAAATCTTCAAGAATTCATAAATCTTAAGAAATTTAAAATATGAGTTGAACACACTTAATAATCTTGCAGTTGTGTGCTACATATATATAATGATTTACATCCACGTGATGCGGTAAAATATGATTTGATAAAAAACTCTTCAATTAAATAATAATAATAATAAAAAAAGACATTCCCAATCTCTTTTGATCACCTCATTTGTAAGAAAATCGTCATTTAATTTCATCATGTAGAAGTAGCATTATGCCGTCAAATACTACCCAAAGAGAGATAATTCAGACCTGATAGAGATAGATGTCAACAAATTTGGAACACTACAATCAGTTAAAAAAGTATTGAAAAATATTGTCCATCCTGTAAAAACTATGATTTTTTACTTTAATAATATCTTTTAATTTATTTCTCAATGTTTGTTACTTTTTGTATCAAAGCCCCATATTAAGTAGGATTGGGCATGATTCGAGTTGAGTTGATTTTGAACTCAACCCAAAAACGAAACTAATTTGATAGGTTTGGGTAAATTTCAACCCAAACAAATCCAATTTAGCTGTTGAAATCTACCCAAACTAGGTTTGATTAATCGATGTGGATATTGGTTCAAATTTAAAAAAAAAAAAAAATTCTCATCTATTTTGGGCTAAAGAATTTGCCTGTATATGTTTTTATTTACGTAGTGCGTATCCATAATATATATAATGTAAATGATAAATAGTCGATTTTTCCAAAATCATCATATGTATCCGATAGTTACCAACATACATATACATCAAAATGAAATGAGCAAGGCTACCATTAGAATTTTAAGTTTACAACAAATAATTATTCTTCTTGCTTTTTTTAAAAAAAAATTTAAAGTTTTGGTAGAAGTAGCGTAGATAGTAAACAAATTATTCGAAAAAGAATCATATTTGTAATTGTATTATTTTATTTTAAGTTTAAAAATATGAATTTAAAATGAAAAAAAAAATAAAAAAAAATGTATTTGCAAGTTTGATCGTTTAATTGACGAGTTGGTTGCTTAAAGTGTAACCAACCCAACCAGACTTTGTAATTGTTAAAATTAATAGAATCAAACTTATATTTTGGTTCAAATTGACCCAAATTGACCCGATTCGATTTAGTTTGGTCAGTTTGATCAATTTTTCGATTTTTTTGCCCACCCATAGTATCCAAATCAAACTCAACTTCATTCTTAATTATTTGCAAGTGATAGGTGTATTGAGTACCCCTTGAATAAAATAATATCATCATTAGTTTTTCCCATGTTATAGCAATATTTGACCAATTTAGCATTGTTGACATCTCGTTTTGATTATTACAAACAAATTTCATTTATTTCTTACAAATTGATTTCGAGTGTTTATAGTGATTATTGTAAATCAATAAAATTGAAGATAAGAAGTTCGAGACCAAGTGATTTGCATGCAACGATCGACATGGAAATAAAATTGATCAAACGAGATTATGAAGATTGATATTGAAAAACTCGCAAAAAGATACCCCAACAAGAATCGAGATAAAAATTGAAGTACAGTCAAGCATGTACGTCAAGACGTTCAAAACGAAGCACTTAAACTTTTTAAACTCATATGTAAAGATAAAATATTTTAGTATTTGGCAATGAATCGTGACAAGCTCAAAATCGATTTTACGCACGAAAAATCATGATATAAAAATATTTGCATAAAAATTATTTTTCAAAGGTAAAAATTTCAAAGTTATATTTGAAAAGTGTCACTCACCTTGAAAAATCTTTTTAAAACGTCCTTCAAATACTTACATTTGTTAAAAATTAAAATAAGGACGTTTTGACGTAAAACAGCCGTACAGGACGTCGGTATGGCAGTTTTAGCGCCAACGGTAAAAAACTCAACCGTTCTTATTTTTTGACGCAACGGCTAGTTGACCGTCCGGTACTGTAGCGGACGTC
>CAIGRB010158048.1:52541-66446 GCA_903798255.1 Fraxinus quadrangulata
TGATTTTTGGAATTTTGCCATTTTTGGTAAAATTCGAATTTTTGCTATAAAGTCCGGCTTGTGGACTTATTTTCGGGGTTGTTGATTATTATAAGATTTCTTAAACTTCAGAGACGTTTTCTCTGTATTTTTCGGCATTAATCTTGTGTTCTTCCCTGCTAATTTCTTGGTAACACTTGCTTGCAGAATAATCACTATTCTATTCGGTGTCACATTAGTTGTAGTGTTGCTGGAATTTTCAGGATTTTGAGTATGATCAGATTTGGGGCGTTTCCATACATTTTCTCTGCTTTGGCGGAAGTGTTTTCTGTGTGTACGATACCTCCCTCTGCCTCCCATTTTTGCTTGGATGCTGGTCGCTGGTTAGTTATTGCAAAGTGCAGATATTCTGGCCTCTGGGTTTTCCACAGGGAAGAAAAAGGGCGGGCAGTTTTTAATAGTGTGGGTAAGTTTACTGCTTGCTTATTCATGTTTAATGGATTATCCAATAATCACTCATCTTCTCGTATAATTATCGATACATTACTCATTTAACTCTCATATCTCCAAATAAATAAAAAATTACACGTGGATAACACTAATCAAACGTGGCAAACTTTCACTAATAAATCTTGCCAAATTGGAATTAAACCTACGACATATCTTCTCTTAAAATAAATGTGAATTTCTTGATAACACTTGCTTGCAGAATAATCAATATTCTGTTCGGTGTCACATTAGTATCATCCGTTGTAGTGTTGCTAGAATTTTCAGGATTTTGAGTATGATCAGATTTGGGGCGTTTCCATACATTTTCTCTGCTCTGGCGGAAGTGATTTCTTTGTGTACGATACCTCCCCCTGCCTCCCATTTTTGCTTGGATGCTGGTCGCTAGTTAGTTATTGCAAAGTGCAGATATTCTGGCCTCTGGGTTCTCCACAGGGAAGAAAAGGGGTGGGCAGTTCTTAATAGTGTGGGTAAGTTTACTGCTTGCTTATTGATGTTTAATGGATTATCCAATAATCACTCATCTTCTCGTATAATTATCCATACATTACTCATTTAACTCTCATTTCTCCAAATAAATAAAAAATTACACGTGGATAACACCAATCAAACGTGGTAAACTTTCTCTAATCAATCTTGCCAAATTGGAATTAAACCCACGACATATCTTCTCTTAAAATAACGTCTCCACCAATTTTCACGACACTTCTTCACTGGGAGAGAAAAATAAGAAAAGCTCCCATCAATTTTTCAAAATTCTCCCTAAATTCAACGAATTAGACTAATAGGGTAAAGCACACAAGAGTGATCAAATGATCAGTTCCTTTCGCACATCCAAGGGCAAGGAAGAGTGGAGCAACTCGGTAGAATTTATTTTTGATTGGCAACATATGTTCTAAATGACTGTGGTGTAGGGTCATCATGGAAGTTTTTGATAGTGAACTATTTTTGAGCTGTGGTCAGATAATGTTTTTGAATTGTAGTTTAGCCATCATGGATGAATGTTTTTTGAATGAATGATTTTATAGTTTAGGGGATGTTCTCTTCGTATTTCAGTTTTGAGTTTTGAATTCAATTTCAGTTTTGTATTTTGAATGTCTGTTTTGAAACGTTCTTTTTGTCATTCTGAAAAATTATTTCTCAAAACAGAAAATTGGAATTCTGATTTATGTGTATGTGTTTAAAGCGAATTCTGATTTTCGAAAGGGAATGTAGATAGACAAGTGTAGAGATCTCCACGTTGCGTAGAGACTGCTCTCTGCACGAGAGGGAACTTATCTCTGCATTGTGGAGACTGCTTTCGTATTGCGTGGAGCAATCTCATACGCGTGAGGAGACTACTCTTCGCATTGGGTGGAGAGCAGTCTCCACGCACAAGGAAACTTCTCTCAGCGCTGCGTAAAGCAATCTCCTGTATGTGGAGACTGCTCTCCATACTGGTGGAGATTGCTCCGCCTAGCACGGAGATTGCTCAAGTACCGCTGATGATGATGCACCTCAGATTCGGAGCATCAATTTGTCCATCAGTGCCTGATTATGCAAAAGGCATTTAGACCCATTGTTTTTAACTCCAACAATTCTAGATAACTCCTGCACCTCAATCTACTGATGAACAACAATGTGCAACAGATTGAGGTACAAAAGTAACTTCTATTTCACACAAAATACTGCCCAACTATCAAAACTATCAACTCAGCCACAAACAAGAAACAAACTAAGTTATAAGATGATTCATTCATTCAATAATATCCATAATGAAAAGTAAATAAATCCAAGTTACAGCTATTACAACCACCTAGAAATACATATTACAAAAAAATGAGTTATTCTACTTTTGCAAAGTGCACTAAACCAAAAAAAAAAAGAGCATTTTCAACCCCTGCTCTAGCCAAGACCCAATCGATCTTCATATTTGTTGTGGTGTCTCCTAGGCATAGTACCGATCTCTATTTCAACCATTACATCATTTTCATTTCTATTATCAACCCCCAAACAGGATTGCGATCCCTCTTTCCACTTGGGCTCCTGTTTCTACCCTTATTACGATGGTAAATTGTTTGCACCTCCTGTTGCGACTCTCATGGTGTTCCTGTAAGGGCTTCTACTTGCCTTCTCTTGCCAGTAATTCAATTGATTTTGAATTGAGTTTTGAACTAGCATCTTCCTAATCGGAGGTTTGGGGGTATGGAATTAAGGGTTTGAATTGGGGATTTTGATATTGAGATTTTGATCTGCGTTTGGAATTAAGGCGTGTTGATTGAGGTTGAAGACGTGATTTGGAGAGAAGAATTCCAGATTGAGGTCGGAGAAGAATTCCAGGTTGTCAATATTTAACGAAAAATGTTTGCCAAGTTTGATTTCTGTTATCCACGTTTACATTTCCGTTTATTTAAAGAGATGAAAGTTAAATGAGTAATGGATGGATAATTATATGGAAAGATAAGTGAGCATTGAGTAACTCGTTAAAGATGAGTGAGTAAGTAATAACAATTTTAAAGTCCAGTGAGTATTCATTAAATTTACTTTAATAGCGGCTGCTGCTAGGTTCTTTTATTAAGGCCATTTTCAGTTATTACCTTTGGGTTCAAACTTCGTACAACCAATTTGTCAAAATAGCATTAACAAAGGGTACATAGTGATCTTTATAATAAGGTCTTTATTGAAAAATTGATAAACATTATGGGTGTCATAAAATGTGTGGTTAAAATTAATTATTAACTTTGATTTAAATTTTTATCAAAATTTTAATTTAAACCAAAAAAGGGCTAAAATGACTTTATTCAATATGTACATGGGGTTGATCGAAGCTTTTTCGTCCTCGAGTTGAGATTGAGTATAAAGTTTCAAGCTTAGAAACACGAGATGGAAGAAAAAAATATATCATGTATTATTCTTTTGTTCACGTATCTATTACAATGAAAGGCTATATATAAATAGCTAGCTAACACAATCAATTATAAAGCTAACTCGGCACTAAATAATAACTGTTAACTAACGGAATCATTTACAACGATCTAATTCTCTCCATTAAGATGGACTCTGAATGTCCTTCATAGCCATCTTGAATAAAATAGGAAACGATAAAGAACAAGAGCTTTGGTAAAAATGTCTACAAGTTGATATTGAGATCGAATAGGCATGACCTTGACAAAACATTTAGTGGCCTAATCACGAATAAAATGGCAATTAAACACTTCTTTCAAAAAAAACAAAAGGATTAGAAGTAATGTAAATTGAAGTTTATTTGCCACAAAATAGTTGAGCATGAGAGGAAACATCAATTTGAAAATCCTTCAATAAATTGTATATCTAAATCTATTCACAGAAACTAGAAGCTAAAGCTCTATATTCAGCTTCGATAGAGTAATGATAAACTATAGTTTGCTTCTTACCTTCCAAAAGACCAGAGAATCACCGATGAAGATGCAAAAACCAGTTACTGACTTCCTGATGTCCAAACAAGAGCCCCACTCAACACTAGAAAAGGTTTTTAAACGAATATAAGATGAAGTTGCATCCGAAAAAGCCCTCAAGTGAAGAGAGGATAAGGAATAGAAGAACTATCCCAAACCAGGATTGGATTTAATATAATGTAAGAGGTGATGCACAACTTTCAAATAAGGTAAACAAGGATGAGCTAAAAACTGATTGAGTTTATAGATGGCAAAAGTGATATCTGGTTGAGATAAAGTAAGGTAAAGAACATGACCAACAAGTCTCTTGTATTGAAAAATATCATAGAGAACATAACTATTATAAGCACTTAACTGAACCTAAGGATTCATAGGAACAGAAGTAGGCTTACAAGCCAGATATCAAGTATCTTCAAGAAGCTGAAAAGTATAATGCCTCTGAGATAACACAATTCCTTTGACAGATTGAACAATTTCAAGGCCAAGAAAGCACTTAGACACCTAGGTCTTTGAGTTTAAATTGCATGTAGAGAAATGACTTCAAAGAATGTATTACTTGAGTTTTTGTCCCAGTGATGATATCATCTATATAAACCAATAAATCAACAAAGGAAGAGCCATGTCCTTTGGTAAATAAAGAGTAATCTGCCTTGGACTGAATAAAACCAAATTGAATAAGTGCTCGCTTGAATCCATAGATTGACTTGTAAAGCGTACAAACCAGACTCTCTCCCTCTTTAATATTCTTCCCCGTTTAGCATAATCGAGAGGAAGATCTATTAGGTTTTTAGTGTTGGCAATTTTGTAGACAAAATGATTAATTTGTAATGTGTTATAAAAGTCAAGGACATAGGGTGCAATTTGTATAAATTGGGTTATGGGGTTTTCGGTTTGAGCATGAAAACAAGAGAAACATGACGTCGTATTTTCGATAGCTTATCGTCTAGACACTGCTCGAGTAACAAAAATAGAATGTATGTCACGTACCTGTCGCTGAGCTCTTGTTCGAGCGACAGTGTGTCGCTTGCCTATCGCTCGAGCGACAGGTCGATCCAGAAAATTCTAATTGCTATTTTTGGAAAGTTTTACATGACCCATACTATTCATATACGTCTAACTATAAATATAAATGCCCTTGCAGGAAAATAGGTGTTTGCTTCATTGTGCTACAATTGCAAAAACACTTTCATGACATTGTTTGAGAAGATATAAGAACCAATTCATTGATTGATTCATCCACATCATTCTTGTGATTCAACAATCGAGTTTTGGAAAGGTTCGTTAATCCAAAATACCTGACTTCCTTAAAACTTTAAGAAAGATATTCAAGCATAGGAAGAAGAACAGAAATATGTGATTCATGGGTATTCACTTGGAAGAGACGTGTGTAGAAGATTGTAAGACTGATATAGCAAATTTTGGTAGAAGATTGTGGGTTTGAAATTTATAGCGGATCTTGAAAGCTACATGAGGTAGATCGGGAGGTCTAGCAGGTTGGCTAGATAGTATCTATGGTAGCAGATCGTGAGTATGGAAGGAACAACAAATCTTGGAGTTGTAGGGTTTACAACAACTAGTGAAACTAGTTTGGAATTGAATTGTAACCCACATTGTCTATAGTAGACATAATTAGCTTGGTCCCTGAGTTTTTACCTAATTGGATTTCTCCATCATCAAACTTTGTGTTATTTATTGCTTTCAAAATATTACAAATGCCGTAATTCAATTTAGAAAAATTAGATTGTATGCTTAACCATCTAAAGACTAATTAAAAGTGACTTGTTAATTTAATTAGTGCAATTCCATACGTAAGGTCAAACTTAGTTAATAAATTATGTAATTTTCAAGATCCATGTACACTTTTTCAAATAAATCGCATTAAGAAAGGCATTGTTCACATCAAGTTGAACCAAATGCCATTTTTCACTAAAGGCAAGAGCCGTTAAGACTTTAACACGACTAGTTTGGCTACACGAGAAAAAGTCTCAACAAAGTCTAGTCTTTCTTGTTGAGTATATCTTTTAGCAAGTAACCCGGCTCTATATTTTTCAAGGGTACCATAGGATCAGGTAAGGAAGCGACTAACCATGTTTTCTTGAACCTCGAAGTATCTAATTCACAGTCACGGTAGCCCTCTATTATGGAAACTTCACAACTTGATGATAAAATTGAGGTTCAAATTGAGAGGAAACAATTAGAACAAAGTTCTTGTGAGAATCAAACAAAGAACTATAGGACAAGTACTTGGACAAAGGATATGATGTGATACAAGAAGACAGCTCATTATGAGATGATAAGTTGCAATGAAATTCCTTTAGACAAGGAGGTTTAAAAACCCTAGTAGACCTTCTTATAACAATTTCAAATGGAGAGGAATCGGAGTTGGGCAAATAGGTATATTGTATTTCAAGAACATTATTGCCAAAAACAATTGGAACATCATCATGAACTATAGGATGAGTGACGATTGCGGATTGATAGATGAGAGGAGTTTCAAGTGAATAAATTGGTAAGACGGTATCAAGAAAAAGGTCAATTAACTTGTTTGAAGGAGTAACAGTATGAAATGGCAAGATTTCTTCATGAAACATAACATCTCTGGAGACAAAAATCTTCTTGATAACAACATCATACAATCCATAACCTTTCATGTTAGGTGGATAACCAAGAAAAGCACAAACCCGATATCTAGGTTGAAACTTGGTTCGATAAGCAGTGACTATAGAAGCAAAAGCTAAGGGCATGTTCTCTTTACCATTTTCAAACTCTTTTCGATTTTTCAAAACAGTGAAAATGCGTTTTCTTTCCTATTTTTGAAAACGAGATTTTGAAAACAAGTTAAAAATTTACAGAGAAAACCCAAAACGACAGTTGTTTTGGGTGTTTTCAGTTATAATCAAACCAAAATTTTCAAAATGCGTTTTAGGTGTTTTTAAAATAATTTTTTTTAAATGCCAAAAAGAACACATTTTCAACAATCTCAAAATGGACACTCAAAATCCAAAACTCAAAATGAATTCAAAATTCAAAACACAATTGAAACATAAAGAGAACATCTCCTTAACATCCAAACACTTGAAATGAGAATAAGCTGGTGTAGTTTTGTAAAGAATGTCATGTAGAGTTCTATGCTTGAGCAAAGGAGAGGGTGTTCTGTTGATAAGAAAATCAACAGTAAGAACATACTCACTCCAAAATTGAATTGGAACTCTGAATTGAAAATATAACGCTTTTGCAACATTGAGGAGGTGAGAAAACTGATGCAACACTCCTCTATCATTAAAGAAATCAGTAAAAACCATTACTAGATTCGAATACTTTGAATTTGGCATTAAATTGAGTAGAACTATATTGAAGAACTTTGGAATAATAATGTCTAACATCAGATTTCTTCTTTAATAGATAAATCCAGGTAAAGTGAGTGCAATCACCCACTAATAAATTTGAAATATATGATTAAAAAGTAAAAAAAAATTATGGATCTACGTGCAATTTTTTTATTTATTTGGAGTTAGATATGGACATTAGGAGAATCGATCAAGGTATTTCAATATCGGAAACCACCCATCACACTTCGAATATTTCATAAATGTAATCATTCGAGTTCACATAATTACAAGAATCGAGCCATCGGCTCCGATTCAAGTTCAGTTTACAAATAACATTTTTCTAAAAAGAAAAAAACATAAAATGACAATCCTTCCAATATTTCGCAAAATATAAGAAATAAAATATCGACAAATACATATTTCAACACTTAGCCTCTATTTGGTGTAGATTAAAATCAAGTCAAAGTCAATAACTAATTTTAATCACTCTTTTAATTAATTTTTATCAAAATTTACTAAAAATTTGATTTCAATTACTACCAAATAGAGGCTTAATTCACTACAAATACGTCATTAAATAGCATCCAAATATCTAGCAAAATAACATCTGACTAAAAGTAGAATTTCATGCTCCGATTGACTTGCTTCTTTATCTTAGATCCTAAGATTGTGTTGTTAAAGAGAAGATAAAATCAAAGTTCATCTAAAAACAAAGTGGACGAAAATTTTCAAATACATTATCTTGTTAAGATATGATAATTATCCTTGTATTTACAATAAGAACCTCTTTTTTTTATCTTATGTTATATATCATATATATGGAGGACAAAATGTGAAACCCCATAAGATAAACAAAAAGTGGGTGAAGAACACACTAGCTCTAGAAGTAATTATTACCAAAAGGCCAACTTTTGAATACATGAAAAGATGTCTAGACAATTGGAATTTTTATATATATTTTTTTCTTGTCTTGAATCAGAGTGAATGATCTAATTTGGAACTGCAGTTACGAAGGCAAGATAGCTTCACAGCAAGCCCAAAAGATGCAAATGACAAAAGATGTCAATGACATTATGCCAAGTCCAAGATCCAATGCAAGTTACCACATTGATCTCTTTGTTGGTCCCATATTAAGACTCAATGAGAACAAAGAACACAAAGTAAAAAAATAAATAAATAATACAATAATTGTTAGATATGAGTCTCAGAATGTCAATGAGTATTGCTAACACCTACTTCTCCGTTGAGCATCAGCGAAATATTATGTTCGAATCCACTAATGTGCACCTCACTAATAATTGTACACATAGCATCACTGATACACACACACACACACACAAAAATAAACACCTAAAAATTCTCGATCACCCAATTAGAGCCAATCATGCTTCAAATTGAAATCAAAATAGGAGATAAAATTGAACACAAAAATCTGAAAGCTTATACCACTCTCTCAACTTTTCATTAGTTAACACATTTTGTATTTGATAATAGTTTATGTCCAAAAAATTCATTCAAATGGCGTAAAACGTCTTACTTCCCATCATATTTTTTTAAAAAAGATAAATAAATACAAGTGCAACAAATTATTTAACCTCATCTCAAAGCATGAAAATCAATTTTTTTTTATAAAATTTATCATCAAAGATGAGATGTGCTAATTAATGGGAGGTTGAAGATAAGAATATAACGAAAAAAAGTTACAAATATTACGACGAATAAAGATTGAGGAACTTAAGTGCAATAAAGCTTTATGGTGTAATAAATAAAAATTATGATGCAAATATAACTACCATAATATTTATATTTTCTTCATACTGAATTTTTCAATTTCTAGTACTAGCACTTGATCCGAGACAACATACCATGTGAGCAGACCAATTCAAAAGGAGAAAAAGAGATGAAACGAATACGATCGACACTTGAGTAAATGGTAATATTGTAAGATAGATTTTTCTCTCTAGTACTAAGCACTAAAAGCGCTAAAATTGAAATTTATCAAAAATGCTACAAATCCACACACTCATTATTTTTATTCATATAAGTGACAATAATAATTTTATTTTTACATAATTGTATATATATTGGTGCACAAATAAATGATATGAAAGAGGGAGAAATTATTATGTACACACTCAAGCGACAATTCAACTTGAATAATGCTACTTGTTCATACAAGCTCCCAACTTTTGAGATTTTTTTTTTTATATATATAAAAATCTGTTTGGTATCGATTGAAATTTTAATCAAAATTAAAGTTAGCAATTAATTTTAATAACATATTAATTAATAAATTTTCAACTTTTATCAAATTGAAATTTTAATCTAAATTAAAGTTAGCAATTAATTTTAATAACATATTAATTAATAAATTTTCAACTTTTATCAAAATTTATTAAAAATCTGATTTTAATCCTTATCAAACATGGACAAAAATTATAATAAATTTGATTTTTTTTCTCTTTTCTATTGCTTTCTCCTTCACGCCTTTTATCAAAACATCAACCCTTCTAATTTTTTAAAATTTGCCTATAGTTTCTCTACAAATTATTACATCTACTACAAATCTTTACTATCCAATCAAATTTTCAACTAATTAGGACTTAAATTTACATTTTCTCATATCAAATTGTGTATATAGAATGTGTCTTAAGTGATTATATCTAATTTAACTTATATTTAACGAATTGTGTTTATTTGATTGATTATTATTGAATATTGGTTATATGTTTTTCCCTTCGATTATTTGAATAGATTGTTTGCATCAAATACACTATAAATTTTTTAAACGTAAATATGCATTTTCTTGTGATGAGCAAAATACTAAAATGATCGTTCGAAATCAAATAAATGAAAAAGATGAGCTAAATATTAATGAATAGATTTTTTTAAATGTAAGTCTGCATTTTCTTGAGGCAAGTATACATTATTCAAAAATCAAGAATAAAGTATTCGATTTGTATAAGGTTTGATTTTGCCTCATAACTCAAAATGTTTGCGTGCCCGCCCTATTTGTACATAAGTAGTTAGGTAATGATTTACATACAAATTAAGTGTTAAAAAAAGAGTGATGAATTTTTTTATTTTTATTTGATTGAATTTTTTTAAATTCAATTTTATCTCACCAAATTATGTATATATAAACCATTATGTAAACTTATTAGGATTTTGCTACTTGCATATAAAATATGTACATAATAAATTACATAATATGGTGTGGAAAGAAAAGATTGAATAAAAAAGTTGGTTGTGCTTTAAATTGACAAATAGTAGGGTGTCATGTAGTATTATTTAATTCATTATAAAAATATTGATGCACATGTAGAAATATTCAACATATTATGTACGTGTAGCACAATTCTTTCTTCCTATTTGAGCCCCATTCTTTGGAGAAAACATATTTTGGAATAATGATTTTTTTTAAAAATGTGTATTTAAAAAAATATTGAAAATGTTTAAATTTATGTATAAATTTATTAAATCAAATTTGGTGTACACTCAAAATGTACATCAAGTTTGACAAACTCTCGCAATAAAAAAAGCCCTCGCTTTTCCTTTTATTGTGAGGGGAACGTGAATAAGAAGCTTTATTCAAATTTATTTCATACAGAGTATGTTTTGAAATTAAAATTTTGAAAAAATGAATTTCGAGAAAAATTACTCAAACAGGGCTTTATATTCAGCCATATGAGTTATGAAGGCTTAGATCTTATCTAGATGGCCCAGACCAACACCAACCCGTCACTTTCCTTGCGCTAAAAATTAATAATAATAAAAAATAATACAAACCACCACTACTGCCAATAGAGTCCACTGCAAATCCAAAACCGCTCTTTCGTATTTTCTACTCTCTCACTCTCTCTAAAAAAGTTATTTTTTCTCTCTCTAAAAGTCCCTCCCACAATGGCGTCCCCTCGCGAGGAGAGCGTGTACATGGCGAAGCTGGCAGAGCAGGCCGAGCGATATGAGGAGATGGTGGAATTCATGGAGAAGGTGGTGGCGGCTGCGGACGGCGGCGAGGAGCTGACTGTGGAGGAGCGCAACCTCCTGTCAGTGGCCTACAAGAACGTGATCGGCGCTCGCCGCGCATCATGGCGTATCATCTCCTCAATTGAGCAGAAGGAGGAGAGCCGCGGTAACGAGAGTCACGTGTCCGCGATAAAGGGATATAGATCTAAGATTGAATCCGAGCTCTCGTCCATCTGCGAAGGGATTTTGAAACTTCTCGACACAAAGCTCATAGGATCCGCATCAAGCGGAGATTCTAAGGTGTTTTACTTGAAGATGAAAGGAGATTATCATCGCTACTTGGCGGAGTTTAAAACTGGATCCGAGCGGAAAGAAGCCGCCGAGAACACTCTCTCGGCTTACAAGTCGGCTCAGGTTAGTTGGTTTTGGCTTTGGCTTTTTTCGTTGGCTATGCATTATATTATTTCTAGTTTTTTTTTTTGTGATCTAGGGTAATCGTGGGGAAAAAATTTCTTTATGGAGCATTGGAATTTACATTTTATTGTGCGCGCCTTTTGTTTGATGATTTGGAGATAAATAGCTAATATGTACCGCCGTAGTCAGTGATTTATAATTTTTCTGTCGTTTTACTCGTTAGAGAGGAATTGTGCACTCTCTCTCTCTCTCTCGGTTTATGGAAAATTGTTGCCATACTTTTAGATATAGTTGCGGAATTAAATTAATTTTGTTTTATTTGATTAATATTGTGCGATCTGAAGGCGATCAATTAGATGGATTGCAGCAAATATGTTCTCGTACAAATTGATGGGGATAAGATTTTGGGTTTGATTGCTTATTTTGTAACTTGGCGTATATTCTATACTCGTTAGTTTGCTTTGGCGCAAAGGTGAACGACACTTACGTGCAAATGCAGCAGAGAAAGGAAATTTTACTTGATTTTATTCCAATCTAAGTCATGTGTCGTATCTGCTATTTTTTATTCCCTATGACTACAGTGAGGTTGTATTTTATGTTTCTTAAAGAAGGTCATTTTTGGTACTGAACCAATTAACTTGATGTTTATCATTTCAGATCATAAAACTTCATGTGTTGATTTGTATATTTTGTTACTGAGTGCAATTTTGGTCTTTGTATTTGTAGGAAATTGCAAATACAGAGCTTGCCCCAACACATCCCATCCGGCTTGGGCTTGCTCTCAACTTCTCAGTGTTCTACTATGAGATACTGAATTCTCCTGATCGGGCTTGTAATCTTGCTAAACAGGTCTGCTAGAAAACTAAACATGTCATCTCCAATCTCTTAGCTGTTTTTTACCTCCCAAAAAAAGTACAGAGTGCCTGGTTCTGAATCTTTTGTGATTAACATCAACAAGATGTGAAAGAATATAACATCTGCCTGGCTTGAGCCTTGTAATTCAGATGGGCCTTTTCAGTTGATAGGAATGTTATAAGTATTTATTAATGTTTGCTCATCATATTCTGGCCAGGCTTTTGATGAGGCAATTGCGGAGTTGGACACCCTTGGAGAAGAGTCGTACAAGGATAGCACTCTGATCATGCAGCTTCTCCGTGACAACCTAACTTTGTGGACTTCAGACATGCAGGTAAATTTTTCTGTTTGTATTTTTTGGAGAGCTTTCCCCAGCCACAGCTATGGTTTAAAGGAATTACTGGTTGAAATTATTATTGTTCTGGTGTGTAGGATGATGGTTCCGAGGAGATCAAGGAAGCACCAAAACAAGATGAATAGTAAAATTTTATTATTACGATTTGAGTGTTTTGTTAATGTTTGCAGTAGTCTGTTTTTTCGAATTGAAAACGCTGCTTGTAGCCAGTATTCATCTCTATAATTTACTTCTTTTGGCGATTCAAAATTTTAGAACTTTACTATTTCTATCTTTATTTTTTTTTCCCTAAAAAAACTACTGTTAATCTTTGTGCCAACTGCTGTTTGTTTACAATTCATGGTTCTTATCTCTGGGAAAATAATCGATCAATATTTGCTTTGATGTGGTGCGTTTGTTCACCGTCTACATTCTTCATGTAAAGTTCTTCACTAATTTGCTCAATTCTTAAATTCTCACTAATCTTTATTTGTTATCAATACTTTTTTGATTCACTTTCATGAGCTCATCAAGTGATTGGAATTAGCATTGTTTAGGTTATGATTCATGACATACAACAAATTTCACGTTCTCTACGCTCTAGAAGAATTGGTTACATGCTCACTTTCACGTGCTTGTAGACCCATGGCTCCAAACCTTGAATGTCAAATGAGTTAAATAAAGGTTTGTAATACACCAGCCCCCTTTTTACGGCCACTTGAAATTTGGCTGGAATTATTACAACTCGTGCTAAAGAGTAGAGAGTCTTAATGATGGCAAAAAGTTGGCACCTTTGTGTCTTTTTTGAAGCTTTACAGTTGTATATGTTTTGTATTGACTATTGAGTAATTGGAGCTTGTCAAATAACTGGTCGATTCTTGACCATTTCTTTGGTTACCCTTTTTCTCTCCCCTTTTCTCATGAACTTTGTGTTTATTGACTGATGTCTCATTCACACTTCGGTTGGCTGGGTCAAATCGACCCCTTATTTTTATAGTTTCAAAATGGTTCTAAGATTCCATACCCTATAAACTCGCTAAATATAACCACATAATGGATAGATGGTAGTAGTAGTTCTGCGCCTTGAGCAGGGCAAAGCAGGCAA
>CAIGRB010158048.1:83011-133500 GCA_903798255.1 Fraxinus quadrangulata
AAAAAAAAAAAAAAAAAAAAAAAAAAAAAAAAAAAAAAGCAAATTCTACATTATCAATGTACCTTGAAGTCCTGGGCAATTTCCCGAACAAGCCTCTGAAAAGGCAGCTTCCTAATCAACAATTCAGTACTCTTCTGATACTTGCGAATTTCACTGCATCATAACATTTATATAATAAGCATAAACCACCAGGATATCGACAGAACTCTAAATTGCCTAACACGTAATTGAAGTAATGGAATACTTACCGAAGAGCAACCGTACCAGGGCGGTAGCGGTGAGGCTTCTTCACTCCACCAGTGGTTGGGGCAGACTTACGGGCAGCCTATTTAAAGAAACTATACTAGATCAAATCTGCCTAACAGAACGCACATAGATGCACAAATTAACAAATAGGCTAGCAAGCTACACATACCTTAGTAGCAAGTTGCTTCCTGGGAGCCTTTCCTCCAGTAGACTTACGAGCAGTTTGCTTGGTACGAGCCATCTACACACAATTACCATGAGAAAATCTCAATAAATTTTCATAAAGAAAACTAAATAGCAAAGAGTAGTCCATAAAATTAGATTTCCATTACAATGCATCAAGTTTAAAATCTCAAAAGGAATCTTGCTTCGGAAAATGACTCCAGCTACATAGAATTTGACAGAAGCATGTAAAACATCAAGCATGATAGAAATTTTGCAATGTTAAACATCCCAAAAGCTAGTCCTCTCAAGATCAATTTTAGATCCAAACTAAGGGCGTCCTCAAGTGAGATTTTGATGAATTTTGAAAAATTATAAATTCTAATGAATTTTGTGGATTTGAATAAATTTTCACAATATATATAAGATATAGAATCTCATTAAAAATAGTTAAATTTCAAATAAATTTGGTACATATATTTTTTTAAGTTTGAAATCCATCAAAATCTTTTAACATCTGTGTTAATGAAATTCTTTTAAATCCACGAGTAATTGAGATACCTCAATTTTATGAGTTTGTTATATATATTTTTAAGCTTGAAATCCATTGAAATCGTTTAAAATCCCTCTATTAATGAAATCCTTATAAATCCATGAGTTAAATGACTAAATTTTAAAGGATTTCATTAAAGTTCATTAAAAACTGTGTTGGCCACACCTAGATTTTAATGAATTGTCATTAAAATTTATTAAAATCTTTTGAGGGACACCTGAATTTAGAAGGACATCCCGCAGGCTAAGAACCACTACTTATTTTTTTTCCTGGTGAGGGGAAAAGTAACAGCTCAAAGCTAATAATCACAAAATAGTCAAACAAAGAGACATTCATAAGATATCAACCAACACAAAGCCACAACCCTAATTTTAGATCATATAAACCCCTCTTTCAACAGAACCCTGTTAAAAACAAAAAACCTCTGGGCACAAAAGGAAATAGGAAAACAAAAATCCGTAAAATCAAACAACTAGCACCCGTACATCGACAGAAAACACTAATCACCAAGTGGGAAAAAAAATCTCTAAGCATACATGAAATCATGAAATCATCATCGATCAAATCCGAATCTGCGTACATATACACGCATATATGAAAAGCTTTGTCAATCGAATTCAAATAAATTAATACCAAATTGAAATAAAGTATAGAAACAGCAATTCACCTCTCGAACTTTAATCTCTCTCTCTCTCGCCTTCCTCTGGGCAGCTTTTGTAAAGTTTGAACTAGATGGCGGATAACGTGTATATATAGGAGTAGAAGAGGTTGGATATTAATTGTATGATCGACGGCGAAGATTTCATATCGCCGATGTGTCCCATTTACAGATCCCACGGTCATTAATGCTCTAGGTTGTGTTTTCTCAACTGAAATTGACGGCCTCTATGTAAACTTAGTGGTGTGACGAGGATCGAGTAGTATCAAATCTTGATTCCTATTGGTTCAAAATTGTTAGCTTTGGAGTGTGTGTTTCTTCATTTGGTAAATAATTTGAACAGGATAATTAGCGTAAACATCCCTAACCTTTGACCCTATTGTGGAATACACCCCTATTCTTTCATTTTAGTGGAAAATCCCCCATATGACATTTTCTTTGCGATTAATGACATTTTCTTCCATTTTCTCAATAAAGCATTAAGAAACAACGAATACTCACTCTTTTTTAAATAAAACAAAAAGTAAAAAAGAAAATATAAAGAATTACTTGCAATAATAGTCTCAATTTAAAAAAAAAAAAATTACGAATTCAAAATAAATAATTATTAAAAAATTAAATAGGCGTATGATAAGTGAGTTTTTATATTTTATATAAAATATTAAATCAAACAAATAAATCTTTTACTATATTTTATTTCTTTTATTTATAACATTATCGACGTATAAGTTAATTTTTATCTTCAATTTCATCAACAATATCATAAATTATGTTATCCATGATTATCAATAATTTTTTGATCGCTAATGATTGACGAAGAAACTATTTTAATTTAACGAAGTAAACTATTTTAACATATTGATTTTTAATTTTTAAAGTATCGAGACTAATTGTAGGATAACGAATCTAATTAACAAAGATAGATTTTTTATAAATTGTTAATATGAAAATTAAAAAATTTATTGTATTCATAGTATTTTATTATTTTTGTTTGTATTTATTGCATCCGGTTCGATCCCGATTCGACCCCGGTTGATTAACAAAGATAGATTTACTTTGAATTATTAATATGAAAATTTTAAAAAATTTATTGTTTTCATAATATTTTATTATTTTCGTATATTTTTATTGCATCCAATTTGATCCCGGCTCGACATCAGTTGAATCTTTTAACCTTTCACCTTTTTCGGGTCGATGATCGGATCGATTTTCAAAACATTGATTTTGAATACAAATTATGTGAGGCTTGCAATAGACCATAAAGAGACTTGAGCGACAGACACAAGTCTCCCCTTTGGATGAAAAGCGTGCACAAGTTCGACTTTTGATCAAAAAATAATTTATATATCAAGCACGTAAAAACAAGATTTAAATGAATATTCATGATCTATTTCTAAAAACTTTATATATATTTAAATAAAATCGCTAATGACGCTAAGTGACAAGAAGATGGAAATTTCCAAATGAATAAAAAACAAATAGATACTTTTAACAAGAGTTGAGTTCCATTAAGACATTTAAGATAAAGTTGAGTACTTCAAGCATTTATATATTTGTTATTTCTCCTAGTCTTTGTCCCGGTCATTGAGCCGGGACAAAGACTATTGTACTACCATAATATGCTCTTTCTTTGACTTTTTGACCAATTGATTTATTGTTTGAATTTAATGGACTCTCATATTATAAAGAGTTGTGATCCAATCTTAAAATGTCATCATTGTTAAAAAGAGAAACATTAGCGTTTTATACTTAATCGATGTAAGATTTATTTATCAAGAACTTTAGTGTTTTTAAAATCTTACAAGTTCTTTGCCTATAAAATGTGTAAATAATAGGTTAGTGGTAAATTATGAATCCTACAATATGTATAAATAAAAAATATGTTCAATCAACTTTAGTTATAATAAGTTATGCTGAACATGCCGTTAATAACTACATTGCTACGAACAAATTTGAGCAGATTTTTTTTAAAAAAATATCTTGTTGCCTTCTTACATATTGGACATGCAATCAATCATTAGTCCTTATGTGCTGCTGCCCCATTTGAACCTCATTTTTTAGGGAAAAAAGTGTGAAATTGTGATTTTTTTTTAAGAACTTGTGGTTAAAAAATAGAAAAGAACTTGTGTAAAATTATTTTATAATAAAATGTGTTGTTAAAATGATTTTTTTTTTAGGGAAAATAGAGATGAGGCTTTTCATTAAGTTTTGTGTTTCAATTCTTTTAGTAATATAATTTCTATTACTTTATAAGTCATAGTTTAACAATTATTATTTGAAAACTCTTTTTTCGACATATTTATTTTCAATAATATATTAACACAATAAAATATTTTGTACATAAATTTAAATTTTTTTCTACTTTTTAACCATATATTTACCTAAAAATTACTATTCGAAACATTATTTTGTGATTAAACATGGGCTTAATAACCTTTTTCAAAACAATCATAATTTGTGTACACTACACCGTTGTTTATATTCATCAACATGACAAATTGTGATTTGATAATTAAAAAACTAATATTTTTCCATCTAATTAATTTTTTACAATCATACTAACGTCAGCATGATGTACAAATGACAGTCCTTTTCAAAAAGGAGAAATCTAAACAAACAAGGCCTATGTGGCCTTATTCGTGATAATGGACTAATTGGTCCGCTGTGATATGTTGGGGGGTGTGTCGGGTCCTGAAGGAGAGAGAGGCAGAGAGATTTGTGAACAATCAAACACAGAAATTTAGGACATGTTCTCTTTACCATTTTTAAATCGTTTTTCGTTTTCAATTTTTCAAAATTGTGAAAACGCGTTTTCTTCCTATTTTTGAAAATACGTTTTTGAAAATAAGTTAAAAATTTACAAATAAAATACAAAATGATAAATTTGTTGTTTTGTGTGTTTTCAATTATAATGAAGTCAAAATTTTCAAATCGCGTTTTGGGCGTTTTCAAAATATCAAAAAGAACACATTTTTAACAATCTCAAAATGGACACTCAAAACACAAAACTTAAAATAAATTCAAAACTCAAAACACAAAACTAAAATACAAATAGAACAGCCCCTTAGCATTTTATCCAATCCTTAAATTAATTTTAGAGAAAATAAATTGGAGATAAGATACGAATGCTTCAACTTGCCATCAGATTGGATAAACTTGCGTGCACTTAAAAATTATTAATATTTAATTTTTCTTTTCTTTTTTTGTGTAATGGTGATAATTAGCATAAAGCTATTTGTTGACCTCAAAATATGCTACCAACAGATATCGGACACACTCGTGCATGTGCAAACTAGATCCAACACGTTAAGACAGATCAATGGTCGAGATCACTCCAAAATTAGACGTAGGAGAAGCTCAACGATACAATACATTTCCATTCAGGTTACGACGAGTTAACGGGATACGACTGTACAGTAATTAACAATCGTTAAGAACTCAGATGAAAGATTGTAAATCAATATCAGAAAACCAAATAAGTTGATCCAACTATTAAAAGTTGCATTAGTCTTCAACAGTTACATGGTGGGGTATTTATAGTATTACAAATGAAATGGTGACCCTTGGATGAAATTACACATGGCCTCATCCCTACGGTCGAAGCATCAAATCCTAGCCATCATTTTGACTGGTTAGCTTCACAAAAAATAAAAAATTTTACATTGACAATACAAGACACCAACATACTTTTTACAAAGGTCACATCAATCATTTAAATAAAGATCTTCACCATGAGCAAATTTTTGCACATGGACCGTCGCTAGCTACGGTGGAGCCCCGGAAGCAACTTGGCCTCGAACTAACGGTGGCCTCGGATTAGCAATGGGCCTCGAAGGAAGGCCACATCGGATTAACAGTGGGCCCCATCTTCTATGGCAAGCGTTTCGGTGGGAGTGGGTTCGCAAATTCTCTAGGTCGGCCACGTGGCAAATACTCGTAACAAGTCATGATAATAGTCTCCCAAGTCCATGTATGATTATTTGTGTCATGTGCGGACTTTAGCAATGACGTTAAAGAAGTTTTTGAAATTTGTAGTCCATCATACTAGTAACCCAAGTCCAAGCAAAGATAATACTATGCGTGGAATTCAATAGTTGGTTTGCGTCTGTCAAGTTGAAGATAGCTGAAGATGTGTGGAATATGATGAATTCGTTTTTGGAGTTGAGGCAGTAAATATGCTAAACAGTCGAGGCCCAATAACTTTGAAGATAGCTGAACTTATTTTTGGAGATGAGGCAGTGGATATGCTGAACTGTCGAGGCTCAATAACTTCGAAGATAGCTGAACTTATTTTTGGAGCTGAGACAGTGAATATGCTGATCTGCCAAGGCTTGTTAACTTTGATTGCCCTTGATACCAGTGCCACTGACTTGACAGTTTCGCATGTTACTAAGATAGGGCAACTGAAGCGATACAACTTCCAATACACATGTTTTTGGAGAGAAGTCCATGTCTAGGAGGTCGGGAGACTGGTATAGCATGACCGAAGAGCCTATAGACTATGAGGGAGATTGGGGGGCTACAAAAATTCGATCTTCTACAACCTTCTCCAAATTAGCCAAACTTAGGGAAATATTTTGCATTCCCAATTATGTATGATTGTTAGTTCCCGAGGCCCACAAACGAGCATATTATCTGAGGTCTGGCTGTGTGGCCATCAGTGAATTCCTGCTTGAAGCGGGAGTTCATCTACCTTTGCACCCCTTCTTTAGGTGTTGAGAAATTTCATATTGTCGCCCACCCAGATCTTGTCAAACGGGTGAAGCCAGTTAGTTTAGGCCTACTTTCTTTGGAAAGAGGTCTCTTTGGGCAAAGACATGTCTCTGCATGTCTTCCAAACCCTTTTCAAGCTCGAGTCACTGAAAATGATGACTCCAATGGGTGGTATTACATCACCCCTTGGGGAGCTCATGCTCCCTTCATAGTGGGGCTCCCCACCTTGATAAAAGGATGGAAAGAGTCATGATTTTAGGTTCGAGACATGTGTAGATGGTTGAGGGAGATGTTGTCGTAGCTTGTACTATGCCTACCAGTACGACGAAATGCATGAGTGCTTCTTCTTAAAACCTTTTTAATTTATGCCCAGCTTCTTGGTACTAATTTCTCTTATTTTGTTTGTAGATTCCGACTCCAGATACAAACTTGACGATGTTGAGTGAGATGTGATCGCAGACATTTACAAACGATCTTCGAAGCTCAGAAGCTTTGCCCATATCATTGAATGAAGTCGCTATTTCTTGGACTTCGGACTGATGGCCACCAAGGTAAGAGGCCCCTTCTGTTAAGTTTATATTCATTCTTGTAATTTCTAACTGTTTCCTTCACATTTGCAGACAAAATTACCAAGAAGGAGTATCCAATACCTGATATGGCCACTATCCTTAAGGCCACTACCATCACTGGCACAAAAACTCTAAAGCCTTCCTCCTTCGGGGGGAAACAAGTAAGGTCGAGGTTGGAGCGCCAACAAAGAAAAGGCTGAGAAGGGAGTAGAGGAGGAGACTCTTAAGAAGGCTTAGGCGACCTCTGACAAAGGGAAATGGAAAGTGGAGGAGCCCCAAAAGAAGAGAAAGTTGGCGAACACAAGTTGGGGCCTCTGCAAATTTTGGGACTTCTGTGCGGAAAGGAGGGACCTCAGCAACTAACGCTTATGGAATCTTTAATAAAAGCTGCTAAAGTGGAGTAGGCTCAGACGGCCAATGAAGAAGCAAAGAATGGAACTCCTTCAGCTTCTAATGCTCCTAAGAAGAGCCAAATAGAGAGGACCCCAGGGAAGTCTGGGAACTTCTTAGCTAGGAGGGAAGATCAAATCACCTCGACAATCCTAGAGATGCTACCACCTGAAGTTGGAGGCGCCACAAAAAATTTTAACAAATTTTGGACTAAGAGATTGCAGAACTATGTGTCCGTCTGTGACACGGTGGACCTCACTGCCACATTATTGAGCTAAAGTGCAGGGGCCTTTGGCGTGGACTTGGAATGTCAGGAAGTGTTATCTGACATTCAACGGAGGAATAGGGCCTCATATGAGAAGTTAAATGCTGCTGAGGTCGAAGTACAAAGGGAGAGGGCAGAGGTTGATGAACTGAGGGCTCAAAAAATAGAGGGCCAGGCCAAGCTAGTTTCTGCTTTGGCTGAGATCGAGGCCCTTAAAAAGAAGGTGCACGAGTCTCGGTGCGAGGTGGATGCATTAAGAAAGAAGGTCACTTCAAATAGCCATCAGAAGCTTACTGTCAAGGCTCTCGAGAAAGCTACCTCCAACTTGTTGATTTTGAGATGCGAACCAGGTCACGGAGGGCCAAGTTAAATACTTTGCGGATGAGGCCAAACGAGCTAAGGCCAAGGCTCAACAGGCTGGTGAGGAGGTGATTAAGCATTACATTGCCAACTTTCACCTGACTGAAGAGTATTAGCGCTTCGCCATTTACTGAAGGAGGTTCGCCTACAACGAAGTGGTAGGCAGGGTTGGTGAGCTTTACCCAAATCTCAATGCTTCTGATATTAAATCAGATTTTGTTGAGGAAAAGGTCCCTTAAACCCTAAAGAGGAAGCTACTGAAGAGGTTCCATTTGAAGGGGCTCCGGAAGAAGTGGCAACTAATGCACATGCCACTGAGGCACAAGTTCCTCCACCTCCTCGGCGGTAGTTTAGGCTTAATGAAGTTGCTTTTCTATTTAATGTACTTGTACTCCTTTGGCCTCCTAATGTACTTGCTGTTCTGTCTAATGAATGAAGTTTCCACACTTCACATTGTCTATAATTTTGTTATTTTTCTTCGAAGTAAATGAACTTCCATAATACGCTATGATGAAATGCTTCGACAAACTGTAATCTTAACTAATGGAACTTAAACTGGATTGACCTTAAATTGATAAACTGAACTGGATTGAACTTGAACTTGATTTAGTTTGATACTCGATTTGGCTAAACAACTGAAGCTTCAAAGGGGTTTTTAGTTTTCTTAGGGCTTTTTCCTTGACGGTCAGCCTCGTCAAACGAAGGCATGTAGTGTACGCCTCGAACTTCAAACGAGGTGGTCCCTTTAGAGACAGGATCCTCTCCTCTGAGGCACCCACGATTCCTCACATGGAGGATGTTCATCCATGCAAAAACTTCTCCCTTGACGTTCAATCTCGTCAACGGGAGGCATGTGATATACGCCTCAGAGTTCAAACTAGGTGGTCTCTTAGGGATTGGATCATCTCCTCCGAGGCGCCCATGCTTTCTTACATGGTGGATGGTTCATCCATGCAAAGGCTTCTTCCTTGACTTTCAGTCTCGTCAAAGGGAGGCATATGTTGTACACCTTGGAGTTCAAATAAGGTGATCCTCCTTAGGGACAAGATCCTCTCATCCGAGGCTCCCACGCTTCCTTACATAGAGGATTGTTTATCCATGTAAATGTTTCTCCCTTGACGTTCAGCCTTGTCAAAGGGGGTATGTATTGTACGCCTCGATGTTCAAACGAGGTGGTCCCCTTAAGGACTTGATCTTCTCCTCCGAGGCGCCCACGTTTAACAACTTTCTTAAAACAAAGATTTTATTTGTTTGCAAAGATTGGGGAAAACTTCCAGCAATGAGTTAACATTCACTGGTAATACAATCATAAATGCTCGACATTCCATGGATGAGGTTTAATTTTCCCATCCATGTAACACTCTTCGAAGCACCAAGTCATTTATCCGGAAGGACCTCTTCTTCACTTTAGCGTTATAATACTGGGTCATCTTCCGTTGATATGCTGTCAATCTCAACCGGGAGTCATCCCTTTTTTTCTTCAATGAAATCGAGCTCACACCTCCTGAGCTCGTCATTTGATATCTCGCTGAAGTGTAACCTTCAGGGGAAAGGTAGTCTCACCTCTACCGGGCTCACAGCCTCGACACCATAAGTCATTGAGAAATGAGTCTTTCTAGTTGGGGTCCTACTTGTAGTTCGAATGGCCCACGTCACATGTGACAACTCATCCACCTAATGTCTCTTGGTCGTGTTAAGTTTCTTCTTCAAAGTGTGTTTTATGGTTTTATTCACAGCCTCGACTTGTCCATTGGATTGGGAGTGATGAGGGATGGAAAAGTGTTTCCTAATTTTCAACTCTTCACAGAGGTCTTTTACCTTTTTGTTGTCAAACTGCCTTCCGTTATCTGAGACGATCGAAGTAGGGAATCCCAAATCGGCATATGATGTTTTTTCACAGAAATTTGGAGGTGTTGGCCTCTATTATCTTTGCTAGTAGTTCGGCTTCTACCCACTTTGTGAAGTAATCAATTGCAACAATGGTGAAATTAGCATTTCCTCTGCCCCTGGGTAAAGGGCCAATGAGGTCTACGCCCCATTGCTGAAAGGCCAAGGGCTAGATACGGCAGTCAGCTCCTGAGAAGATTGTCTTTAGATGTGGGAGAAGCGTTGACATTTATCATATTTTCGAGCAAATTGAATGGCATCCTTTTTCAAGGTGGACCAATAATATCCCTACCTTAGTATTTTTCTTGTTAAGGTAAGCCCTCACGAGTGGTTGCCACAAACGCTTTCTTGGATCTCGTGGAGTACATAGGCGGCTTCCTCACCTCCCACACATCGAAAGAGAGGTAAAGAGAATTTGCATTTATAGAGAATATCGTCCACTAGCACAAAATGTGCGGACCTCCTCCTTAACTTGTAGGCCTCTTCTTTATTATCCGATAAAGTCTGATCTTTGAGATAGGCCATAAGGGTTTGCATCTAAGTTGGGTTCATTCCACCGACATCACTTTTTCCATAGAGGTAGATGGCTTTAGGAGGTGCTCAATTGGCACCACCGTCAATAACTTGAAATTCTTGCTACTATCCAGCTTAGACAAAGTGTTGACGTGGGCATTTTCAATGCGTGAGATCTGGATCAGTTTAACATTTTCAAAGAAGGGGAGCAAACTCATCACCAGCTTGAGGTAGGCCGACATAGCTTTATCCCTGGCTATGAAGTTGCCATTAACCCATCCTACAATGAGTTGGGAGTCACTGCTAATGAGTAACTTGCATTTCCTTGGCTAGCCTCTGGCCAGCAAGGAGTGCCTCATACTTGGCCGCATTGTTGGTGGCCTTAAATCCGAATCGTACGGTATAGTTCAACTTATGATTTTCAGGGCTCACCAGTACCATACCTGCACCCGAGCTTGCTTCCCAGGCTGAGCCATCCACAAATAGGTTTCATGTAGGGGGGCTCGGTAGGTTCTATGGTTACATCTACTTCGGGGACATTCGTAAATTTCGCCACGAAGTCTACTAAAGTTTGGCCCTTGATGACGGTTCTTGCCTTGAAGAGAATTTCAAACTCGCTCAACTCCACGGTCCACTTCTCTTCCCAAGGCATCAAGTTTTTGCAATACCTGCCTGAGCGGGAAATTGGTTAACACATGTATTGTATGGGCTTGGAAATAGGGCCTCAACTTTCTTGATGTTGTGATCAACGCCGGGATAACTTCTCCATATCCGGGAATCGAGTTTCAGGTTCTAACAAAGCCTTGCTAATATAATAAATCGGTAGTTGGGTTAGGCTTTCTTCCCTAATGAGCTCTGGACTTATGGCCTCATCGGAGATAGCCAAGTAGAGTTGTAATGCTTCTCCCAGCTTGGGCTTCAAGAGGAGGGGGGCCTGCCCTAGGTGTTTCTTCAGCTCCTGGAAGGCCTCTTCACACTCCTCAATCCATTGGAGTTTCTTTCCTCATTTCAAAATCTTAAAAAATGGGAGGTATTTGTCGGTTGCCTTCGAGATAAAGCGACTAAAGGCGGCCACCCGACTTGTTAAGCCTTGCACTTCCTTCGGCTTTTGAGGGACCTTATCTCAACCAGTGCCTGTATTTTCTCGGGATTTGCCTCTATCCCCATTTGGTTGACCATGTACCCTAAAAACTTACCCGACGCGACCCCAAACACACATTTGAGGGGGTTTAACCTCATGCCGTACTTTCGTAATACTTGAAAAGCTCAGTAGATATGGGTTATGTGGTCACTAACCTTCAAACTTTTGACAAGCATGTCATCTACGTAGACCTCCATTGTGTTACCGAGTAAGTCGACGAACATTTTATTCACAAGCCTTTGGTAGGTGGTTCAGGCATTCTTTAGCCCAAAGGGCATCATTCTGTGGCAGTAAAGCCCCTTATCTGTGATGAAAAAGGCGTGCTCCTCATCACCTAGGTACATGAGAATTTGGTTGTAGCCCGAGTAGGCATCCATGAAGCTCAAAGACTCGTGTTCAGCGATAGAGTATACCAGTTGATCTATCATCGGGAGTGAGAAGCTGTGTTTAGGACAAAACCTGTTAAGGTCGGAAAAAACGACGCATACCTTCCATTTCCCATTATGTTTTTTTCACTAAAAAGGGGTAGGAGACCCACTTCAGATAGAATGCCTCCCTAATGAAGCCATTCTTAATTAACTTATGTACATCTTCCTTCAAGGTCTCATATCGTTTCGGATTTAAAGCTTTTCTTTTCTATCTATGCGGGGCAACCTTGGGATCAATTTTGAGGTGGTGGCAACTGACCCTGAGGTCAATGCCTACCATATCCTTATGTCTTCAAGTAAAGACGTCCCAATTCTCACATAGAAACTTCTTGATTTTTTCCTTGAATTTCGGAGCCAGGCCCCTGCCTACCTGTAACAGTCTTGTGGGCTCCAACGGGTCTATTGGGAAACTTTTCAACTCCTCCATTAGGGCCATTTTGGACTCGGCTTCAATAATACGGGGGTCAATTTCATCAAATGTGGGTGTCTCCTTGGGAGCCTCCATGTCAAAATCACCAGTTATTATGTTAATGTCCGTAGGTTTGACCTTCCCGATGGAATTTAAGTAACATTCCCAGGTCCCTTTGGTCACCTTTTACTGTTGCCACCCCTGTTCAATTAGGAATTTCATGCATTGGTGGTGGATGAAAGTAACGGCTCCAAGTTCTTTTAATATCGGCCTCCCCAATACCCCGTGGTTGGCAGACCTACTATCAACTATCAAGAATTTCATGAAGTTCAATGTTGACAAAGGTGGTTCACCAATTTCCACAGCGAGTGTGATCTTATCCCTCATGATTATGCTATCCCCTATAAAGCCATACAAGGAGGTGTGGATGAGGGTTAACTCATGATCCAGAATCATCTTGTCAAACGCAGCTTCGAATAGAATGTTGACGGAGCTTCCATTGTCCAACAACATCTGTTTTAGTCAATTTCGAGTCACCACGGCCCTCACGACAAGGGCATTATAATGGAGGTTGTGGACACCCTCCAAATCTTTATGTGTAAACATGATGGAAGGTGTTTGACTGTTTCGGGAACTACTGTTCACTATATAACTGGTCAGTAGGGGGCCTTTAGCCTCTCTAGCATAGTTCTTCTGTGAATTTCTTATTTCTTCACAGGCATAAGGGCGTCCAAAGATCATGTTTATTTCATGGATGGGGGCGTTATTTGTTCGAGTTTGAAGGCCTCTCCATTGTCCGCCTCTTGATATTTCCTCTGTACGTTCCCTCCGCCATCGAGGAGAGACGTCCCGGTGGCGAGGAGTGGCCTCATCGTGCTTAGGCTATTGGTCACGTCTAGACAGGCGCCTATCTCTCTGTCGTGAATCACTTCGTTGACCGTTTCGAGGGCTTGCCCGCCTGGGGTGGTGGGCAATATCTTTGTAGTTTATCGTGTCATGCAGTATTCGGGGGCGTGGGTGGGGAGGGGGGATTCGGCCTACCTCTAGGTACCGAACCTCGTCCCCGACCTCGTCCCCTTCGGAGGGCCTGCTGTGCCGGTTCAGTTCATTGATTATTGGCTTCGGGCGCAATGTTTTATAGGCCAATGTGGGCACCGCGTTCAAGATGGTCGTTGCAAGCACTTGTCCCGAGTTGGGGACAATTTTGCTGCCAGTCTGGTTCCATTAGCGATCCATCAAATGGGAGGTAGGTTATCTCCCACGCTGGCTCTGCTGAGGCTGGAGGCCTTAACTAGCCCTGTTTCTATGGTCAATTAACTATTCGTTGATAATTTATCGCCTTATCATTTCTAGCAACGCATCATAGGTTGTCGGTTCCTGATTCTTGACATCTCTCCAAAACAAGGTGTTCATGTTTAGGCCTCATCGTAATGTTGATAGGGCCTCTCGATCAGTAACCTGAACGCAATATGTCATTTTGTCGGTAAAAGGGGATAGTGACCTTTTCAAAGTTTTACCAGATTGCTGCCTCATGTCTTGGAGGCATTGAATGGGGGCCTATCCTTCTTTGCTGACCGCAAACCTCTTCAAGAATGTGTTCTTGAATTCCGGCCAGCTCCTGATACTATCGAGCGGTAGCTTGCTATACCAAATTTCAGTCGCTCCACTGAGAGTTAAGTAGAAAGCTCTGCATTTTACAGCTGGGGTGGTACCTCTGAGGCTCATATATGTCTTATAGCTATTCAAATGTTTAGTTAAGTAGCCTCTCCCATCTTATTTCGGTATTTTGGGCATTACGTAGTGGCCACGTACCTGGGCGTTCCTTAATTCTCGCAAAAAGGCAGATTTTCATCATTATCATCCAAATCACAAGATCTTTGGGGTCCATTGAAATTGTAGTTTCATCTGCCTCATACTTAGGTGGTTAAGCAGAGAGGCTTGTTTGATTTCTAGCCTCTTCATCCCTCATTTGACGCCTATCTCTAGGCGGGGCAACACGGGGGCATATTCTTGCCTTTCCTCCTATTGTTGAGTCTCAGGAGGTGGGGGCTAAGGCCTGTTCCTAGGCACTGGAGGTTGCTGAAGAGGCCTAGACCTCGGTATCGTTGAGCTGATCCGATCGAATACACTGGCAGACCTTTGAGGTCGAGCTTCAGGCTCATATTCTTGGGGGAAGTTATCTTCTATATTGAATAGGACCTCGATGGGTCGGCCAGATACGTAATTAGAGGATATGTGAACTTCCACTTCTCTTTTGAGGGGGCTTCTCTAGCGTATTTGGGAAGATGTGTACTCTAACTGTGTACATCGTCTTCTTGCTGATACTGGCCCTGGGTTGCGTAAGGAGGGATTGGCCGGGCTTAGCTCTGTATCTGTCTCAATAGCTCTTGCATCGCCAAATTTTGGTTGGTAATGCTCCTCATATTGGCTTTCATGGTGGACATTTCCCTGGTGAGTTGCGCTGCCATCCTCATCCTACCTCAGCTGTGATGGTGGTGAGGTCCACGTCGACCCGCGGACGACCGTGGCTGGGACTTCATCATCGTTTTCCCTTGCACGACTGGGAAGGATGTCACTTTCTGAGCTAATCCATTTTCAAGCCTAGAACTTCAAATATTTTGCGACTCTGGGAGTGCTTCCTCTTGTTCCTTTCCAGGAACAAATCATTTTCAAAGGGGGATGCCCCAAACTATTTTCTTAGAAAGCTTTTTCAACGAGGTTGCTCGTGGTTACAGTGTGGCTTCCCACAGACGGCGTCAATCCATTGACATAAAAAAATGCTGTCAATAGATATCGGGCACACTCGTTCATCCACAAGCTAGATCCAACACATTAAGACAGATCAGCGATCAAGATCACTCCAAAATTGAACGTGGGAGAAGATCAATGACACGAGACGTTTTCGGTTCGGGTTCCAACGGGGTAACGGGATACGATTGTACAATAATTACCAATCGTTAAGAACTAGATGAAAGATAGTAAATCAATGAAAAGAACCAAATAAGTTGCTCTAAGTATTAAAAATTGTATTAGTCTTCAATGTTACATAGTGAAGGTGTTTAAAGTATTACAAATGAAATGGTGACAATTGGATGAAATTACACATGGTCTCATCCCTACGATCGAAGCATTAAATCCTAGTCATCATTTTGACTTCTTAGCTTTACAAGACATTTAATGCTCTTACATTGACAAGACAAGACACCAACACACTTTTTACAAATGTCACATCAATGATCAATCATTCGAACAAAGATTTTCACTATGAGCAAATCTTTGTTCTTGGACCGTCACTAGCCAGGAAGGAGCCTAAAAAACAACTAGGCCTCAAACGAACGGTGGCCTCGGATTAGCAATGGGCCTCAGAGGAAGGCTTCATCGGATTAATAGTGGGCCTCGTCTTCTATGGCGGCGGTTTGGTAGGAATGGGTCCGCAAATTCTCTAAGTCAGCCGCGTTGCTAGTAACAAGTCATAACATTATTATTACTTCGCAAGTTATTTTTAACATCCTATTTGTTTGGCATTTTAATGAGAATTTTGACCGTTGCTTAGAAGTATCAGCCGTAATTTTTGACCACTTTGTCTCAGGATGGGACTCACTTTTTGAAAAAAAAGATAAAAAAATTCATTAGATATTAAAATAATGTGAAACAATCAAGGGCTAAGTAATTGTTTTAGTTAGAGAATTAAGTCATTTCATTAGCTTAGATATTTTTAAAGTACTAATTAACATGGACTTGGTTCGCGTTTTAGTAGTTAACCGAACAAAATAAAAGTTGAAGTTTTCAATTTCTTTCTATTTAATTGCAGTATTCAAATTTGATTTAACGAGTTTTCAAATTAAATTATCGTTATTCACGTAGTGTCAACAACATCTCAATTTTGATTGGTTCTTACTTGTTAGTATCTGGTATTTGAATCATCTTGCAATGATCAATCCATTATTGGATAAACATGGGACATTCACAAAAAAACATATATATCTTATGATGCTTTTTGTTTGATAATTAACTAAAATTAAAGACATGAAATAAAGTAAAAGTTGTCATCAAATTAAAGCAAGGTGGACATCTTATGACGTCTCCAATTCAAATCTTGCTGCAATATGTTTGTTAAATATTTGCTAATCTTCAGTGATATAAAAAGTCAATTAATTGATGAATAAATTTATCATAAAATTTATGAATTAAAAAATTTATACCAATTAATTGATATATTATGTTATCCGCGATTAACATGTTTAAAAGATCATTTATATATACTAAGTATTTTGCTGAGCCTATACTAAATATTGAGACATAACTTATTAATTCATTGGCGAATGATTTTATTTAATGTCTCAAAATTTGAATTAAAGGAAAAATGATAAAAAAAATACCAAGTAATATAAGTCATAATATGTTCGGTAAATTGCACTCGATAATACATAGCTAATGTTCAGAAAGAATTTATTTTTTTGCATACCATACGAACTACGCCGTTATCAATCAAGTTTTTACCTAGCCTCTGTTCTTTTATTTTTCTTCTGTTGACCTTGCTCGATCAGTAATTACATAGTAAATTTTTTCAAATGTTTAAACTATCAGAAGGAATTACTATAATTACCACGGGTCAAAATCTCAATACAATGATTGGCAATGATAAAAGGCATGAATCAAATAAAGGATTATACTTGTTGTACATAGAGCGGCACATAATGGTGTCCATAATTGACACATGGGTGCCTCATATGTACTTGTAGCACAATCGTTAAATAAAATGGGCTCACTCTTGCAATCAGTTAATAAAATGACTCTCTCATCCATAAATATATAATTAAGCAAGAAAAGTGAACAAACCAGCACAGCGTTATTTAAATTATACATTACAGACTAGAAACAAAATCAAGAAAAAATAAAATAAAATGAAATAAAAATAACCCGGCCAATGAGAGAGTCCACATAAATTTACATTTTAACTTCAATTTCCTTTGGTATTCTGATGCTCACGAGCTTCTTCGATTCCATCATTAATTGGCTGTGAAACCTCTGGACTTTTCTCTGAATTTAACAGTGCACTGATTTTCACAATGTCAATAATATGCTGAGGTAATTCTGGAATTTTGTGTTCTTCCAAAATTATAATTTTCTTTGGTATTTCAGGAAGCTTTTTCTCATCACTCTTATCTCGGTTTTTGTATATTACATAAAGCACCATTTGTAGAACGCCAAAGCTGAAGCCTAGAACATTTGGAATCTGTATGGACAAAGTAAAATTAATATTATTTGCAAAAATTAACCAACGCGATTTTTAAAAGCCGTGTTTTAAAGGTAGAGGAATGTCAAATACCATCTAGAGATGAGGGATTTTGACTGAAAAGAAATATAATCACTACAAAAAATATGGCTTCAGGCACGGATTTTCGTACCTGAAACCAAAATATCTATTGTTATTACTTTTTATCAATGAAATATTAGCAACAACAAATCCATTGTTAATTTGAGGGTCGTTGATAGTTATCAACGGATCTCATCGTAGGTTAAAAATAAACTTTTTACAACAAATTTTTCATTGGTAAAGTGTGAATTTTAAAAATCTTAACAATTACCAACCGATTTTCCGTTGGTAAAATGTCTACCATTACAATTGGTAAAAATTAGTGTTGTAAATTGAGACATAGGTGCGAGGAGTGACAAAAAAATTATTAATTCATTTTTTAGCCAGCTGAAGTGAAATGTTTAAAAAGTTTATAGATGCCATCTCCAGAGATTTTGTTATGAACTTTTGATATGGAATAAATTTTTTTTTTTTGTTTGACATTATTAAAATTGATTAATATAATCAATGGATTTTTCTTAGGTAATATGAATTAATCTTCATCTATGAAATTTTCGTTAGTGAAGAGGCTTAATTAAAAAAAAATTAATTAATTAATTACCCTTCACTTATGGATATTCTGTAGGAAAATGTTGAATTTTGTAATTATTAAAATTGATTAATATTAGCAACGAGAATTCCATTGGTAAAATGAACTACTTTTACTAACGGAAATTCCATTGGTAATTTTCGTAGTTAAAAGTCTAATATTTTTACCAATAGATAATCCGTCAATCCATTGGTAATTATCCATACGTGAAAAACTGATTTTTAGTAGTGAATACTAGATGTACACTCCAAGTGTACATCCTTGTTGATATTTGATGTGGTGTTAAAAGATGAATGGAGGAAAAATTGTTTTTTTTTTAATTGTTCAATAGTGTATTGTTACGTGGAACAATATAAAAGATGATATACATGTAGTATGATTGAAAAAAGAAACACAGTATGAACTTACAGCGATGTTATAATCCTTGAGTAGCAAACCATAGAAGAACCACATAACAGCACTTATTGTGAGAAAAAATGATAGAAGAAATGGCATGTATTCGACGCTCTTTGTTCGTATAACTTGTCTCTGCAAAGTAAATATATAAAAATGAAACAAAGAAATAAGAACGTGAGAGGAAAATTAATTGATTTTCTACTGTAGTTTTTTATGCTTACCACAATGCCTAACGGGGCAATAAATACACACAATGAAAATACAAGACAAATCCATCCAACAACGTGGGCACGTTCCGAAGCTTTCACCAAAAGTTGATTTGAGAGAACGATGAGACCAAACCCACAAAGTATCAGCAAAAGAATTAACTTTATAGTTTGTACCTGCATTTCAAAAAAGTTCGAATATTTGTCGAAAATAGTTCATCTATATAAACTCGTAATCTATTTTATTGTTTAAACTTTTAGACAAAATAATTTGATAAGATATTCTTTACCTTCTTTGGTGCATAGAAGAGATATAAGCAAATGTATATAGTTTCAATGAAACATCCGACAGAATTTATGGTAATAAGAAGTGTGGTATTATCGGGCTTGAGAAATGCATAGTACATCCAGAGCATGGCACTGAATAGAGCAACAACGTAAGGAACTGATTGGAATCCTTCACTTGACTTTTTCTTATAAATTTGATAGAAAGTTGGCCTGCAATAATTGATAATTCAAATCCAATAATAATTTTAATTGAATCAAGTTTTTAACTAAAGTAATATAATGAAACTTACATTGGAGCAAGATAGACCATGAAGGATATTATATTACCTACAAAATGAAGGGAAAAAAGTATTTATATATCATTGCATGGATGTTTTAAGTAACAATTGTATGTAAATTTGAGGAATGTAAATTGTAGTAACAATATATAACGTTTTTTTGTACGTGTAATAAAATTTAAAGAAAAAATTCAATATCATTATCAATATCTGTAGTACATGCTTGTTATAAAATATTAGACATTATAAGTTATAACTAGACAATACAATTTATAAAATGGCATCAAATATTATTGAACAAAGTTTCAGAATAAAGATTATGTGAAGTTGCATTTGTGTAGTTGATTTTGTTTTCATGCATGTAAATTATGGATGTGAATGTGACGATTGCCAAAACCATTCACAATAAATTTATTAGTATATTTCAGAGAGTGACGCGTGTCATTCTAGGAGGATTTTGACCAAAATATTGCTATTCGTCATCACTGGAGTTGAGCCCCAGTCTATGTAGCAAATTACATGACATTAAATGATAGACTCAATTAAATGAATCACGTGACTTTGTATTTAAATGAATATATCATTTAATGCCATGTAATTATCACATAAACTGGGACTCAACCCCAGTGGAGATGAATAGCATTACTCTTTTGACCCGCGCAAGAAAAACGAAATCAAGGAACACGATTAATTAGTGTAATTTTTTTCCATAGAAAATGTAAAAAATTATTAAGGATAAATAATACGTAGGTTTTACCAAGTACACCAAATGCTAGAACCCAGTCTCCAGAGAAAACTGCCATCTCCCTTGGGCAAATTTTGAAACTAAGAAATAAATTATTAGCTATCTGAACTCTGATGGACAATAAGGAATGCTTATGGTACCTATTTATATGGAGTGTATGTGGGACACTCGTGAATTAATTTTTTAAAATGAAAAATAACAGATAATTTCTTGTAATAGAGAGGAGCCCTTTATCAACTATTATATTAACTGAACGAAGAATTGCGCCACTTGTTCTCCGGATCGGTTAAGAATAGAATGTCAGATTGAATAAAGACGAATATATTAATCAAGATATTAGAACTTGATTACTCATCTTAATAAGATTAATTTTTTATGATCAATCATCAATTTTTTATATGATATTAGAGTAGACAAAAGTTTACTTTTAACTCTCTTTGTCACTCATTTAATGAAATTGTGCATGTCTTCGACTTTGGTGTGAAAAATAAATCATATCTACACATAAATAGGCGTGTTGAAAATAATATTTAAATGATATAAATGTGATATTTTTAATCTTTTAGATCAAATCACACAGTCTAATGCTTTTGTAGCAAGTGGATCACAAAATCTCTTTGAAACTGTAGCAAGTTGTCATTGCACTATCAACCTTCAATAATAAAATTTGTTCAAATGAGACCTCGTGTGTCTAATTTTGTCAAGCTAGATTTTGCTTCAAAATCTATACTTCTGCTTAGAAACTTGAAGTGAAGCATGATTTTATGAAAATAACACAATAATACAACGAAGTTGTGAACGAATTTGTCACTGAAATTACGATGCAAATATAATGAAAGTTCGGGAACCTCTAGTGCAATTTTATATGCATTTGATTATATAGTCCAATCCTCCTGGCTTTAAAGCTTACAACTTATCCATAATATTTATTAAGTGTTTGATCCTTTTATTTTCGTATGGGACTCTATCCCAAAATGTTCTCCAATTCAGCAGTAAACCAATCCAAAAAGGTAAACACGACCAATTATTTTATGCCACATGGCGATAATTATAGAAAAGGACCTATTCTTTTACTCTTAATTTGAAGATTAGAGCAGCAACAGTGAGATGAAAAATGAAGATATGATTTAGTAGGCTTATCTTGCCTTCGTGGTTTATGTCATATTTGGATGAGATTTGTTTCCAAATGGAAATGCTGGCGTGAGTGTGTTAATCATTGCATTCAAATTGTTAGAGAGATTTATGTATTTACAGGTAGCTTCGCAAATTGAATATATTTTTTAATCAAAAACCTTATTTTGTCTAATTTTGATACCATTTTAGCCATGTAATCTAAATTTTCATCATTTCTTCTTGTCATAAATTGTCTTCGGATATATATGAACTAGCTGGTTTCAGCTAGAATCAGACCCAACCCACAAGTTTTTTTCCTTCGATTTTGTGATGCATGTAGTAACCATGTTGAGGGATACCCTTATTACTTTACGTCATAATGTTTAGAGAGAAATACTTTCTATAACCAACTCGTCAACTTACAATTTCTGTAAAAAGTAAGCCACTGTTTCATTTCTTTTAAAATAAAACTCTTTAATTCTCATAAACATTCTATGTCTACATGTTTTTATTGTGAATTCAATTAACCGCCACCATTCGAGAATTGTTCCTTAAGATTCCATATGGATATCTTTTTGTCCATGAAAAGTTCCTTATCACTAATTTTTCCAAAACCCTATTCCAAAAAGATGCGTGAGCCCAGATGTTTTAAGGTTTGTAGCGAGCAGGTGTTTATTGGGACAGATTGGTTATGATTTTCTTTAAAGCAAGTGAAAATAAAAGTTAAAAAAAAAAAAAAATCTAGTTGAGGACTGCACAAGGGCTCAACACTTGTATGACGTATATGTGTCTGTGATGATACGTGCTTGACTCGTTAACGGAGGTAGCATTTTCAAAATTGAAAGGACGAGAGTCAGAGATAAATAGAAAAGATGGTTGTTTGGTATGATTTTTAAAAAATTAAAAAGTGACTTGTGAGATTAAGAATCTACTTTAGTTTTGAGTTATGTTAAGTTTTTGTGACTCAAATTCAGACTAAAGTTTGCCTGGTTTGTAGTATTGTGTTGGAATTTAATTTGTCACGTGGATTTTTATAGATAATTAATTGTGTATAAATATCAACTTAAAGTTAAGTTCGTTTAAAATGATTTAATAAGAAATTTAAGTTATTGAACTTTGAGCATTTAAATAAAATGTGGGCCTACAGACCGGATCTATTAGTATTGTATTTGATGTTGAGTCAAATATATATGGAAATATAAATAGGGTTATGCTCTCCAATTAATATAAAATTTTTCATTCTTTGTGTTATCCTATCAACACAATAATAACAATAGAAAATATATTAAAAATGAAGATTCAAAATCCACAATCAAGAATAAGAAATCAACAATTAAGAAGAAGGAACTAAGACAATCAAGATTAGGAGTAAGAAGTCAAAATCAAGAACTAAAAGGAGACAATATTCAAGATTAAAAATTAAGAAGTCAAACATGAAGAGATTAAAGTTGATCTTCAAAATTCAAGATCTAGTTATAAATACTTGTCGTGAAAACTCGCTCCAAGGATCTTCAAAACGGTATTTTTTGGGCTCAATTTCACATTACATTTTTCATCCAATATGTAGAAGTATGTTATGCTTTAGTTGGACTAATAATATAGTTAAATGGGCCAAAACTCAAAGTCATCCAATATGTAAATATATATGGACCGTGAGTAATAATAATTTCTTAAACTACTTTCAACGATCTATATTGTTTTCGGGTCGAATCTTTAGACTTGGTTGTTGGTCACAATTTCACTCATAAGCTAATACCAATAAAATTCAATCCAACGTTTACATTATAGCCCATGATTCATTGGGTATCAAAACCTAATAAATCTCCACCTTGATACCCAATCAATCTGCAATCAATCAAAAAACACAAAATTATTACTTGCATAATCAAGGCAACTAATAAAATTGAGATCACGGATCTTGCCTCATGTTTCGAACCTGAAACACATACCACACCTGCTCTATGTACTCACTAGGACTAATGTCCAATAAGTACCCAAGTAGAAACATATAATCGCAGTAAACAATCAAGAACAAATAATCATACGATGAAGATCTAACATATGATAACCCACATATTTTTTTCGAAAAACACGTTCATACAGAACAACAAATTAATACCAAGTTAATCAAAAAACGACGAACACATATGCAACAAATGCGTAAATGACCCCATTAAAAAATCTCACCACACTTATCCTATCACATTATGTTTGCTCACAACTCAAGAATACATATCTTCTCTCATTGCCCACCATGCTCACTAGACTGATCACTAACCTAATGTCTAACTGGTAAATCACAATAGATCTTAAATTCATGGGATAATCATCTATCACCACATCACTTCTCCCAACATAAGTAAATAATTGGTCTCCACTTAACAGAAGTGATAAAAGTGTCACTTTCACACTCCACCTGTACATGGTTTTTCACAGAAAAGGATTCAAACTTTTAATCACCTCTCTACTCGTAATCAAAATGTCACACCCAACATCTTTAGTACAAATCACCAATGTACCCTTATACATCTATGCTCCACCTTACCAAAAGACACTTAGCACTTATCGCTAATGCATGCCAACCCAATATGCATGCAAAATACATTACACCAAGTAATCACATTGCTATCAAATTAATGCAAATGCACAAATCAAACACATTGAAATGCAACATAATTAAGCAATCACACGCATGCAGAAAAGATTACACACATATGCACACGTAGTAGCTAGGTTTACTCTCAATAAACCTTGCTATGGTCATCACTTGACCCTATAATGACATTCGCCGCACCTCTCATCTTACCCTTCTGCTTATCATTTTTCTTGGGACAATCCCTTACAAAGTATCCAGACTTATCACAGTTGTAACACCGGTTACCACTACACTTGTCCCAACCCTTTTTTACCATCCTCATCACTCGAGTCACTACTCGAATTATTACTGTCTTGAGCTCTACCCAAATTCATGTCTTTGAACATGAGTAGAGAAAGGTATTAAAACTAGAGTCAATACTAGAGATACCCCTTACTTTCATGACAATACTAGAGACATTTATTCACATTTCAAAAATATCACTATTCTCCGCTGTTTATAATTTTGAGTATCATACGCAACCCTGATCACTTTTACTATTTAGTGGTTAAATATAAATTATTAATATCTAAATTACCCTTGAGAACAATATATAAAACGTCATATCACATATGCAATAATTTGATCATTTTATAAAATAAACATATGTCTGTAAGTCAATTACATTCATCATAAATGTTCTTATGCCTCTAGTGGGCAGGATCTCACAGTCGATGTTCAACGGTGCATTTTGTGGTATTGAATTTTTCATTTACTTTTTACCCCCACGTCACACACCCACCTCCGTTGTCAATTCATCTCATTTAAGTGGAAAGAATTACCTTTCCCATCACTCCAAATCAATTTCCCACACTCACCCTGACAAATATTTAGCAACCCACCCCACCTCACCCCACTCATCATTTTATCCAACCAAATTGTGACTTGCAACCATTTATTTTTGATTTCTTAAATTTGTGCTTTGGCTTTTTTCCCCACGCCACCTCAATCACTTTATCATATTGCTTTCTCACGTTATCATTTTTTGTTATTAATAAAACTAACTTATGAATAATGCCATTGAAATATATAATATTCTTTTATTCATGTAATGCCAAATTGTCGACAATTTCATTGAGTTGTTACTAAATTGTGTAATATTTACAAGCGAAATTATACATGTATTAAGGATTTTGCAATGTCATTGATTTTTACCAATTTGTATGCAATTTAATGAAAATATTTACTATTGTTAATAACATATAAAGCAAATATTTCATCATCTCTATAAAATTATTATTTGAAAATACAAATGAAACTACGGATAAAAAAAACTTGTTCCGACATTGTAATTGCTACTGGCAATACTTTTGTATGTGTCGTCTTCTATAAAATCATCCAGCTCATGATCGAAATTGGGATTATATGGTTCATTCACCAAATTTGACCTGAGAAAATAGAAATAATATTAGATGAGTTGCATAACATATTAGTAACGAGCAAAAAAAATTAAATAATTACCTGTGTTGAAAATTTGGGCATGTTCGTTTATTGTGGCCATGACCACCACATGAACGACATTGTCTATTACATCTGGAAATAGCTTTCGCTTTCCCCACCCCTTTTGCTCTAATGGTATTTGAATCACCTACAACTTAGCTTTCTTCGCGACTTTTGCTTCCAGTCTTATTCATAACAATATTGCCTCCGTTATCGATCTCTTTTCGATTGATGCGCAACTTATCAAATTCGCCCAATAAATAGGTACTGCGAGCATCTGTTAAAGAAGCATTGTCGAACTACTCCACGCCATACAATTTAACATCAACGGAGTCTGACCTCTTCGAGCAAATGTAGAAATTACTCTACTCTACTTCCTTTTGAAAACACATGAAAATCTTTTTCGTGTAGATTTGGATCATCTAGTGTTCCATCATGCCAATCGATGTCAGTTTTGGTTGTTCAGTGAGATCGACATGGTTAGTAACTAACTTCTCATGTTGTTGATGAGCTATAAACCTGTTGAAACAAGTAATGAAACACATAAACGAATTCTTCTTGTTCACGTATTTCTTTATGAATGAGTGACTGCTCTCGTATCTTTAGCTGCTAGACATGCATTTACTAAAGACATGTTTCACATATGCAGGTACCCAACGAAAACATATCTTGTACATGCTATCGAGTCGTTCTTTGTGATCTAGCTGTTTAGTTTCCATTACCTCATTCCAACGATTTTGAACTTCTCAGGTGTCTCAGATTGTTTGATGATATTTACTAATCTATGTTACTGCTCGTTGTATAGCACAACATTGATCTTCTACGAAAACTTATTAAGTATATGCCACAAACAATAACGATGTAATATCGTAGGTAGTACATTGATATAGCTTTTGAAATTGTAGTATCTTGATCAATAATCATAACCCCCAGCGATGAATGTTTTGGCAATGCTTCAAGGAACTTTGAAAATAACCAAACAAATGATTTAGTATTTTCATCACTCAATAACCCACAAGCAAAAATAATTGTCTGTCCATGGGGGTTCACTCCAACAAAAAGGGCAAAAATAATTGAGTACTTATTGGTGTTGTAGGTTGTGTCGAATACAACGAGATCATAGAAGTATGCATAGGATCTTCTTGACTCTGAATCAGCCCAAAAAAATTGAACCAACTTCCTGTCAAAGTAAGTCTCGTAATCAAAATACAGGTTCAGGTGTTTATCTTTCTCAAATGTAAAATGCTCGATCAGATCATCTGCATCATAACCAATTTGTTTTCTTGTTTTTCATCAACTTTGTTCAACTTTATGTAACTTAATAGTAGTGTGAATTATGTGAAGTTTCATTATATTGGATAATTAGCTTTAAATTTATTTTCTACAAATACTATATTTTTAGTCGAAATTTACTTGTATCCGATTATCCAATTTAGTACGAAAGTTTTCTTTGTTTGCTCAACTTGAATTTTGTATATTGTCTTTATGATATTCATTGATTAATGGGCTTGTTTTTTCTCTTTATTGTTACAATTGTACAGTGTGCGAATATTAGTTTTGAGAAAGCGAAAATTCTAATGCCACATTTTCACTTGCAAGGAATGTATGTATGAGTTGTGAGTTTGAAAAGTAGTTTGGTGCTTATTGAAAATTTTATTTTTTTCACTTAAACAGTGGATAAGAAAAAATCATCAAAATCTAAAATTAGATTCTCTCAAATTCCGGGTGGTCATATTCTCATAATTTTTAACCCTTACAAGTTTGATTCAATAACATCTTCCTAAAATATTTAATAATTTTTGAGTTATTTATTGATTATAACCATCCCCATAATTTACATTCCTTAGTATTGTTACCTTTAATTTGTAGGAAAAATCTAATTTTTTTTTTACTAAATTAAGACTACTAATTATTAAGACTTGAATGCATAGCCTCCCAAATTTTATTTTATTTTTTTAATATTTGGTTTTGACACAAAGCTATAGTTAAAAATTACTTATGTAAATCATTTAATTGCATAATCAAATAGTTAAAGTTTATGTCCCATCCCACAATTTTTTGTCTAAATATTTTGATATTTTAAAATTTTGGAGGTGTTTCAAAAGTTTTTGTCAATTATAACGATAGAACATTAGTCATATTATCATACTAAAAAGTGTAGATTTTAAATTTTAATATTGTCAATTAAAATAGTGTTATACGATATACTAAAAATTGTAAGTATCACTGATACTTATTAAAGTCATATTATATAAATATTACTAAAAATATTAACATTATTAAAAGTAAAAGATCTTAAATTTGACCTAATAACTTTGTTTAAATTATAATTCTTTCGTCGTATCATACTATGAGAAAAACATGTTTGGAAAACTAGCTTTTGGTTTTAAGTTCTTACCAACTATTTTTAGAATTTTTTTTTTTTATCATCGTCTCCTTTTGGCTTTCACATGATTATTAGAATAGAGGTGCATGTCTCCAATGATACGAAATCAAATCAAATCAAATCAAATTGAAATGAATCAAATATGTTTACTTGAATTTTAGGCAAACCAAACTAAGAGACTAAATATGTCATTACTTTCGACAAATTAAATGAGGTATAATTTTTTATATTTTGTGATTTTGGATATATTCAATTAATATAAATTATGCATCGATTTTTGGGTTCTAATATTCACACGTGTAGATTCTTTACTTTTTAAGTTTAATTTGACATGTAATTATATTCAAACAGATTATATAAGAATTTTGTTACGGTAAAATAAGAATTTTATAATGTATTTGAAGTTGTTGTTCACAATAAAGCGGAAAGGATAAAAATTCAATTTTATGAGTTTAAGTATGCCGGTTGTTTGTAGAAGTGGTAGAATTGAGTAATTGTTTGTCATGCTTGCTTATTGTTAATTCAATTCAATATTTAATATTTGATAGTTTTAGTCTTTTACCTCAATGTATGCTTTTTATAATTTTATTGTATATTTAATTCTCCTTTTTTATTTGTTGTGTGGAATTTAAATACAAATCAATTTTAACAAGAGAAGTTCCTAAATACATTGTTGTCAAATAGTATCTCGCCACATACGTTAATTTTGAAAAGAAATTGTCAAATGATACTCTTTAAGGAATATGGACTCATCCAACGATTTTATAACGGAATAAGAATGATTTATCGCAATTTTCACGAAACATATGATTTATTCAGAAATAACCACTGAGAAACATACTGAAAAATAAGTTTTCCTTCTACACATCTCATTAACTCCAACAAATGATGAATGATATCAATTCAAATTCAAGACAACAATTTTCAATACATTTATGCTTGCAGCCATTAAGAAGGCTCAATGATAAATAGTGTCTACTATTGGAATATACCTTCCTCAACATGTAATATCTCATGGGCAACTATATTTCACACTTTGTTTTGCAAAATTTCAATACAAACAACGAAAGTCTTGGTAAAAAGGCTAAAAACAAGAAAAAAAGAAGAAGTTGTAGGACATTGACAAAAAATGTTGTATATAAAGAAATGTTATTTTAGTTTATTCAACCTTTCACATTATATACATAATTTCATAAAAAAAATTATTATTTATATAAATTATTTTTAACAATTTTAATTTTTAATTTAATAATATCAATTACATCAATTGCTTTCAAAAATTGTATTGGTACTTTAAAAACATTACACATATCATTCATTTGATACATAAAATGTGCAACGCACATGCCTACTACTAGTTAGTCTTAAAAGTAGTAAGGAAGTGAGTATGACTATATGATACTCAAGATTAGAAACAAAGGAGGTTAGTAATAATTATTAAATTTGATATTGTCCGAAAGCTGAGATGGTGTCTCGTCTCTTAAATCTAATACATAATTATGAAGGTAAAAAATTTAAAAATAAGAAAAGCCAACGTTTCTATAACTTTTCTACCTCTGAGTTGAAAAGAAGAAAAATAATTAAAATACAATCCCTTTATCTTCATACTTTTCTAAAACTAGTAATGAAGGGAAAATATTATCTAAGAGGAATTTTAGATTATGCTAGAAGTTATTAAATTTTATTTTCTCTTGCTATTCCACCCCACAAAAGAAATTTCTCTAAATTAATTAAAAGAGATTATATAAATTTCATATTTTGTACAGTTTCGAAATAATTTGCATCAAATGGTATCAACAATTTACAAAAACCCATTCGGAAACCAATTTTAATAAAATATATAATTAGAATTTTAAAGTTAAAACTATAAAAATTTGCATATGCAGTCTCCATACTTTTAAAGAAACACTTGAATTTTCATTCAAGTTTTTAGAGGCACTTAATCTCCAACCTTTCATAAATAGGCACACAGATCTTGGATTGGATAAAATGTATTAATTATTCTGTTAAAAAGGAATGTGCTTTGTGTGAAGGATTTTTTTAACTATATATCTCATAGGTATTAGACTCGACCCGAACAAGGTATTGGGTATCGGGTTATTGGTCGAATCGGTGGATCAGTTATCCATCGGTTGGTTATTGCATAAAAATTTACAAAAAAAATATAAATTATAAATTTTTTTAGGCAAAATTAAAGTGTTTTAGTAATTTTTCACTAATTGTTTAGGCCTATAAAATAAAATAAAAGGTTGTACCAAAGTTTTTTTATAAAAATATTTTTAGAAAACCTATAGATGATTCATTTGATAGATATAAGTTATTGCATATAAATAATATTAAAGCACTTTGTGTTCCAATGGTGAGGAACCTATTAATTTTTTAGGGGTCTAAGGTTCAACTCCCTTGAATCCGAAATTTTTTAAACTGGATTTAGAAATCCAATCAAACTGGTTAATCGGGCCGGTTAAATCGTTGATTTACTTGGTCTAATCCTGGTTTTGACCGAGTTAGGTACATTTCAATCAAATTAATTTGTCCGACCCAGTCAAGGGCCCAAGTCGCCGATTTTTAGGTCCGACTAGCTGGCCGCACCGACTAGATTTTGATAACTATGATATATCTTTCTAGGCTCAGAATTTTTTTAAAGAAATGTAGCATACTAGTTTAATTTTCTATTTTATAAGCATTACTTATAATTCCTTTTCGGTTCTTTGCCTATTGCATAGTTTTGTTTTTGTTTTTGTATTACCATTAAAATAAGTAAAAAAAACAGGAATGAAAATACATGTGTCATCTTACCAAAATTCTGAAAAGCAATTGTGGCAAGGTCGAAATCATGTTATTTGAGTATAATACATAAATAAACATTCATTTTTAAGAGCCAAAATATAATTGAAATTCCTAATTAAATTCCACTGTGAGGCAATTAACATTATAGAATAAAAAATGAATCCCGCAATTTCAATAAAATAAATGCACAGGAAAAATGTCAGTTCAAAATCTGAAAACAAGCAGAAATAGAGAGAGAAGGAGATAAGAATAAGAAATGGCACCAGAACAAGGATTTATGACATGGGTCCACCACTTCGTATTTGAAACTTTTGGATCATCGTGTGTGACAATGGAACAAGATTTATAGATACGTTTCGAAGTCAATGTCCGGTGTAAATGCAACTTTAAGTGATAATTATCAGACGTGTGACTGACTTCAACATGGTGCAAATGAATATGCAAGTGTGTGACAATGGAACAAGATTTATAGATACGTTTCGAAGTTAATGTCCGGTGTAAATGCAACTTTGAGTGCTAATTATCAGGCGTGTGACTGACTTCAACATAGTGCAAATGAATATGCAAGTGTAGAAAGATATTGGTGAGGGTCTTCATAAATTTTGTTAATTGCTAGTTCCAAAGAACATGAGACCCAACGTGAACTTATCTATCAATTAGTTGATTTGTTATGTCACTATTGCTTAGATTATACTAAGCACCAAGGACATGGTACAGGAATCCATTGGTGGATAAGCTAAATTTATAGTGTATCTTAATATTTGAATTAAAATTTGTAGCGCCGTTAAAATTCATTGATGATAACGAATTTAATTAAAATCTTGAAATCCACCTTATACTTTTTCACCAATAAATTTATGTTATCATCTATGTTTAGTAAATCACTTCTCTATACATACACAAAAATGATTTACTACGAATTAGTACTTAATTTATGTTGAGCGTTGATGCTTAATAGATTGTTGATTTGGTTCTTCAATAGATATAATTTGAATTTGCCTTCAATGAATTTAATAAGCACATGAGAAATTTGCCTTGAGAATATGTAACACAAGAATTCAATAAACAAATAATCTTCTAGTTCTTCAACATATATAATTTGAAATTGCAATATTTTTATCTGAAATGATGAAAACAATCATGACAAAATATTGAAGTGCTGGTTCAATCTAGTATTTGTTCCAATAGTACTTGTACATTAGAAATTGTGGCAAACATTTGAAAGTGGCACATCTTCTTTAGCATTCAATCATATTTGAAAAACCTGATATTGTATTAATATAAAGCTCTATATTATTTTCATTCTCCTTTTGCCAATTGGATTGTAGGGCTGGGTGGTGAGAAAATGTGCCGTCCATAGGAAGATCATTAGCTAGGCCTTTAACATTGAAAAAAAAAAAGAGGAAGAGACCGACAAACTCTAGTAGCAATTCATCCCATTAGCCCACCTTGCACGTATGCATAAGGATGATAATATGGCTCGCCAGTTCGAACAGCCTGTGTCTCGGCTTGGAAAAAGCCCCATTTTGAGGTGTAGGCTCGAGTCGGCCCGTGATAGTCAATCCTAAAAAATAAAAAAAATAGAAACATAAAGTTGCCTGCGTAGGCAGCTATGACCAGGCAGCTATCATAGCTTCTTGTGTTGAATTTTTTATTCTTTTTTTTTATATTGTTTTTTGAAAAAATTTAGTTGAAACGGATAATTATTTTTTTATTTTTTTTATTTTTTGCGATAAATATATGATAAATTTTTTTAGATTTGTCACGAATCTTTTTTAAAAAGGAGCCAACTTGGTTTGGCTCGCTAAGTCCCGATTCGAAAACTCGCGTCGAGTCTAAATTTTTTGATCGAGATTTTGTTCAGTTCGGGTAAAAAAAAGCCCGAACTATTTTTACTCGAGTCGAGCCCGAGCTTCAACTTTCAGCTCGTAGCTTGGCTTGCCTCGACTCGACTCGACTCGACTCGTTGACACTCCTAGGGATGCATGTGCTTCTTCTCACACAATTATGTCGGGTGTCATATTTTATTAGTATTTAATATTGTCTATGAATAGCACGTTCAAATCCTACGAGCTTGTTTAGTAGAAACTTATAGATAATTGTTAAATTAATATATATCATGTTGTTGCTCTTGAAGAATCACAATTATTCAAATATCAATATTTTATTAGAAAATTATTTGTTCTCGAAGAACATAATTTTATAAAATCTAATATAAATTATGTTTTTGTTCCTGTAGAATAAATTTTTACATAATTTATATTTTAAATAAAATATTTTATTGCCCCTGAAGAGTATGACATTAAAATTTCAATATTTTACAAAAATATTGGCATATTACTTTTGAAGAAGCAATAGTAAAATACAGAGTATTCACGAAGTAAGCACATGTGTCGAAGAATATTACATGCTCTAGAAGATCATGATATTACAATTTTAATATTTTAAAAAAAATATTGACATATTACTCTAGAAGAAGCATACTTTTATATTAAATTAATATACTAGAAGGATAATCAATTGTTGCTTTGGAACGAACCATGATTATAATATTTAAATATTTCAAAAGAATATTGTTGAATCATTTGAATCAATTGTACAAATCAATATTCTAAAAGAATATTATGTTCATTTGGAAGGAGTATAATTCTATATTTATTAATATTCTTGAAGTATGTTATGTGGTTATTGTTGAAGAATCACAAATTTATAGACGTCGATGTAAATATTGTATTATTACTCTTGGAAAAATATAAATTTAGAATCAATATTTTAGAAGAATATTAGATTATTCTCTCATTATTCTAGAAGGAATTATTTTCATTACTTGTAAAAAAAGCACAAATTATGACATTATAATATATTGAAACATATTGTATTATTGTTCTCTAATAACATAAGTTTTAATTCTCGAATAATAACATTTTGTACTCTCGAAATACTATAAATCTCAATAAATATCATAAGTTAAAAAGTAAGTTTTTTTCGTGTTTCATACACAAATATTTTGTTTAGCTTTCTTTGTTAAATTAATGATTTTTAATCATTCTGATTAGAAGTAATTGCAAATTGTCAGTTCCTAGACTTAAAAGGGGAAAAATGGTTTTGATTATATACAAATTTTATCATATATTGATTGTTATTTTTTTTAATTATTATACTTGGTATGAATGGCATGGATCAATTACTTAATATACTTCCGAATGCATTCATAAGAAAATAAAAGAAATTACATATTTGGAACTCATGGCTAGGAGTGGACACAATCTGGTTCAGTCTGATTCTAAAGGGAATCAAATCGAATCAAGTCTCAATGGAAATTTTAGAAATTGAACTATTGGTTCCATATCCAATTATAGAACCGAGTTGGAACCGAACCAATTGGTTCCAATTTGCTCAAGTCCGATTCTTTATATTGAAAAAAATTATAAAAATAAAGTATAAACTACTTGTCAAATTGAAAATAGACAAAAATAGAGTAAAACCACTTGTCATTCTTATAATCTAATAGTATGAAAAATCTATTAACAAGACAACAAACAAAAATTCACTCCAAAGTTCAAGATCAACTTTTAAATGTGAAAAAATGATAAACTATTGAACACAACATAAATGGTAAAATTTTGATCAAAAATTATTTCTTAAGAAAATTCATATAACAATAGCATGATTATTTTAGTAATTCTTAAGGATCGTGATTTTTTATGGAAGACTACTTTGAAAACAACGATAAATTTGAATTTTTATGAAATATTGAACTAAGAATATATTTTTCCTATTGTGTTGCATTAAAACTATGAATTTGTAAAATATTTATAAAATTATTTAGATTTAAATTTCAATTACCCATTAAAGGGAGGAAGAAGCATTTGGAAAATGGAATTTTAACATGAGATAACTTTAGGATCTAGTGTTTAAAAATGCAGTGCATCTTGATTTAAGTAAAAGAAAAATTCGGGAAAACCAAATTCACTGTTAGTTCTCAAGGCAGTACTGAGAATCAGATAGGAACCTATCGATTCTTGATGTATGGTCCCAAAGTTGATCCATTTAATAGAGGAATCGAAGTCGAACCGAACGTTTCTATTTGGTTTAGGTTCGATCTACTCATGGCCATATATTTGCTTGAAAAAATAAATAAATAAACAAATAAAAATTGATTGTCACGACTTAAAATCAAAGGACATGTTCATTCCTCCTACTAAATTTATAGTGTTAAATGGGTGTTACGATAACTTTTTGAGACCTTACGAAATCCTATCCATTTCTTGTATTATATAGATACATATAATTGGCATTATGATGTATAATACTTTAAAATTTATTCAAATCAATTCATATTTTATTGATTCACGATTTTCAAGGAAAATTTAAAGTCGAAGTTTTGAATATAAATTATTATTTTGAACAATAAAAACATGTTATTTGCATTATTGAATTTTGCACAAAAATGAAATTTTAAATTTAATTGTTAAATTTAGATGTGGTTCATTTAAATATCCAAATTCCTTCGAACTATTTGATATCATTGATTTAAACATCAATGGTCGATTAGAGTTAATTCTTAATAGATATTTTGAACATACTATAGAAAATTATTTTGACTTTTTTGTTGAGAAAATGACAATGAGGAATTTTTTTCAATCATTTTTAGTACATAACGTACATGAGCTATATAATTAAATTTGCCACGACTCTCTGAAGGAGTAAGAAAAAAATGATAGTGATTATATTAATACAATATCAAGGTTTGTAGATCTAATTGAAAGCTTTAGAAGAGCTAATTTTATGTTATACGAAGGAGTAAATTTTACTATTGCTAGTAATTCATTCTCTATTGAATTGAAAAACTTTTGAACATATTAAGTTCCAAATATATGTATCATTAATTGGTACTATATATTAGTACAATTGAGTAATGTATTGAACCAGAACTTCAATGGCACTTATATTTTATTGCTTGGTATGTCCAGTTACATCATCACGGATCAATAATGATGTGAAATGAGAATGTAAAATGAGAATTCAAATGAACATTTAACAAAGAATCAGAAGATTCTTCAATCTAAAGAATTCCTATATGATGTTTGCTCTTTTTATTGCAAATTGGACATTGATCGTCACTAGTTAAAATAGTGATTGAATTCTCTATATTTCTGAAAATTAATTATGGTGATATATGAGGTATATCACCCTTCACGTTGATCATTTAAATATTATTTGTATCTAATAGATTTGATACACTGACTAGATGAATACATGGTGTTTGCAACCTGAATCTTTTGAAATTACGGCTCAAATTTTAAATTATGAACATATTTTTTAGATTATACAATAAGACGGTGTGTTTGTCAATACTAGTAAGTCTACATTCTAGACTTTTGATATATGTTGGTTGGAATATTGATGAATGGTTTAATATTATTGCTTGTTAAATGCCTCTGATCAATTTCTTAATTATTACTATTGAGAACATAGTACTTTTCATTTTTATTTAGGGAATGCTATTACGCTTCATACCAACATCATACTTCTCCCTATTATAATTTGGCTTATGACTATAGCTTAATATTTCTATCTAATTGTTTTAATAGTACAGTATATGTAAAATTGATTTACCACAATGCACCGAAATGAAAAATAAAGAATGCTAATAATAAATGAGTAGTTTGAACATTTATTTCAAATGAGTGATATTTTATAACACGGTTTCGTGATTGTGAATTTGATTGGACAATTCTCTCAGCATTATGAGGATAAATTAAAAAATTGAAAATAATGTACAAATGTATCATTGTCTAAATCCTCGCAAAAGATAATTTAAATCAAAAGTGTAAAAGATAATTCAATTAGATATATTTACTGACCAAAAAAATCAACAATATCTCATACACCAGTTTTAAATGCTCCAAGTCGAATTAGCATCCAAAATGACAATTAGTTAATATTATATTTGATAAATTTAGGGTACACCAAAAACGTGATGCTATTCGATTCTAATACAAAAATTTCCAAATGAAAGTGGAGCAATTAGAAAAGATGGTCTCATTAAGGAGATATATATATATATATATATATTCTTGATGAGTATTCCGATACCTAATATGTTGAAAATTGAGATATCTCTATAAATTATGTTATTTTGAAAAAATAAATAGAATCGAAAAAGAAAAAGTTGTCGACAACACTTTTTGTACATGACGAACTGCATCATATTTGAATAGCGAGAAATCGAAATAAATTCGTTGGAACATATCGATCGAATAAATAAGTGACCAAATAAAAGAATGTAATTCCAATAATTAAGTTTACTTTGCAAAATGAAAATGGAAAAAGTAAAATCGTAAAATGAAATGTGTGACTTCCAACATAGTGAATTTTGTAAAGATCGTGACGGATGAAATCACGTGTCTATATCTTGTTATCGTGATGACATACTATTTTTCCTTTATTAAAATTTTCCCCACAAGGTCTTTCCTAATAAGTTTTAATGAGGCATACTCTTTGTGTAATGAATGTCCAAAACCTAAAAGATATTTACATTCAAAATAATATTCCCATATGTATAAGATTCTCAAGGAGATCAACAAGAACTATTTTTTGGATCATTTTACAATAATCATCAAAGATTGATAAATATCTAGTATGAGGACGGTGTTATTTGAAGACTATAATTGTCTTTTATATACTTTTATGGAGCAATACTAGTTAAAATTGTGATTCTTCACAATCAAAACAATATTATTTTAAAATATTTTACAATCTGTAAATCATATTTCTTCTGGAATAATCAAGGTATTAATAACTATGACATCATATTTTTTAAGAATATTAACAAAATTTTTTTTGAAATATTTAAATGTATAAAATTTATTCTTTGAGAACAAAAATACAATATTTTTCTAAAAATAAACTTTATATAAAGTTGCACTTCTTTCATATAAATTATTGTTCAGAAATATTGATACGTAATAATAGACTATTCTTCATGAACAACAACACAATATTTTTCAGAAATATTTATTCACAAAAATGTATGCTTCTTCGAAAGCAATAACTTAAATATTTTTACAGAATATTAAAATTAGTAATGACATTCTTTTCAAAGACAAATTGATTCTTCCAAAATATAAATATAAAATTTTGTTTCTTCAACAACAACAAAAAATTATTACTCTAAAATATTAAACCTTATAAAGATTTACTCTCCATAAGTAATAGAATAATGTTTGGATATTATGAAATCAAGATCTTCGGGAGTAAGTAATACTCTACTGGAATATTAATTAACACAATATAAGTTGTGCTTCTTCATGAGTACGGTAAAATATTCTTCTAGATGTTAGACTTATAAAATTGTGTTTCTTTAGGAAAATACATAATATTCTTCTAGAAAAACAATAACTTTTATGATTCTTCATGAACCACGACACAATATTTTTACGAAATGTTGATATAGAAAATTTGTATTTTTTTTTTTGGAAATATAGCATTATTATTAATATTTATATTTTAAGTAGTGATCAACATCACAATAGTCTTCTAGAGTATCGATTTGTAACAATAGCAAAATATTCTTCTCGAGAATTGATTATAAAATGATACTTCATTAAAAGTAATAATACAATATTTTTCAAAATATCGGTACAAAGTAATAAAATACATTCAAAATGAAAAATAGTTTAATAGCAAGAACGTTTAGACCCAACTAACACCTCAAGCGCCCATGTTGTGGTTAGTGAGCGGGCGCTCGAGTGGTGCAAATACTAAATTTTTCGCTCAAGTGCTTTGTGTGCGGTTGGTGAGAGATTTTGCTGCAATTTCTTCTCCTTGGTCTATCTTTGTCTCCTTAAAGATCTACACTACCAACCTCCGACTCTTTTGACTTTAATCACAACTCAATAATTATGATTTTGAACACGAAACTAGCCAATACAATATGGACCTCACACAAACAATTTTATGTGTGTCTATCGGTAATTGATATAGTTAAATGATATACACAAATCGAATAATATATACTGATTTGTTGTTATGAAAATAAAGTTATGAAATCCCACTCACATGTTCTTCTAAACATGAAAAACAATATATTGCTCACTCATTTGGCCAGAATTTGAATACAAAAGAAGAATCACTTTTGAGAGAGAGATGAAACTAGCAACACTAAATATGATATTGGCATTATACAAAGCACTTAACATAACATCAATATAACACATTATTCTAGTCAAATCATCAATCATAAAAAATATCAATGACTCTCCTAAGTCAAATATTTAAAAATAAAAAACTTAACAAAATATCAACTTTTTCCCCCTAAATGCATCAACTTCTTCTCCTAACTCATATACTACTCAATTCCTTGGAAATAAATATTTATCTCTCTCCCTTTTTGTTACGAATCACAAAGGGAAAACAAATAGCAGAATCGTGAATAACACATAGATGAATGAGTAAAAAAAAAATGCTCAAAAAACAATCTATGCAAAACATGTGATGGGAGAAAAAAATTACTTTCTGAGATAAATTTAACTTTTTTTTTTCAAAGATTTTTGAATAAAATATCAAGTAATGAAAGCTCAGATCACATCAATAGTTATTTGAATACTTATACAGGCATAATTTATAACAATGAACTTTTCAAACATAATTTATTTTAAATTTATATGGAATAAATTGTATAAACAACCAATGTGTGAAAAGTACCACAATCTCCTGTAAGCAAGACTCGAAATCTTATAACAATGAGAAAGAATATGAGAAGAAATCATTGGTGATTGAATATTTTCTTCAAATTATGAAAGTCAAACCCAATCCTAATAGGACCTTTTAAATAAAAATAGCTCATATTAATTATCATACATCTTGTTCTCCCCCTATCAGTGAGCATATATATTTTATCTCTATTTTATTTTTCACATCTTATATGTAGACTTTTCTTCAATAAACTCCCTAAATGATTCATGTAACGAGCTTTAGTTTGATGACTCTCAAGTCAGATGATTATAGGACACCAAGTTTTAAGATACCTAACATGCTTAATTCTCGAGTTATAAATGCTACGAATAAAAGTATAAGATCTATCTCACTTTTCTATTAACAAATTATTCAATTCTTTTGAAACTCGATCATAGTTATAAAACCCGGCCCGGACATTTGACTAGGTCGGGCAGATTAATTGGATAAAAATGTACTTGACTCGGATTTTAACCGAGTTAACTGGGGATTTACTTGGCCCGGTTAACCGGTTTTTAGGTTTTAAAATTCTCTTACAAAATTTTTGGGTCCAAGGAAATCGAACCTTGGACCTCCAAGAAAAAATAATGAATTTATCACCACTTGAACTAAAGTACGTTAGTAATTCTTGTGTGCAATAACTTATATCTATCTAATGAATCATTTATAGCTTTTATAAAAATATTCTTTTAAAAAAAATTGGTCCAACATTTTACATTATTTTATAGACCTAAATAATTAGTGAAAAATAAATTAAAATTTTAATTTTGCACCTAAAAAAATTATAATTTATATTTTTTTGTAGGTTTTTATGCAATGACCCCCGATTGAACCACTAACCCATTGACCCGTTGTATTTTCTGGGTCTGTGTCCGGGTCGAGTCTGACAATTGTGAACTTGATACTATTTTCTTTAGGGAAGATACAAGAGTTTACGTCAATTAATTAAAGGTCAATTCATATTCAATGTCATCTAACCTTACCAATGATCGCTATCCAAAATCTCACATATATTGTCAAGACTCACTTACCAGAATTTAATATGTGTAGTGCAGATAATAGATGAAGAAATTTATACCAAATACTCCAAATAAGTTCTAAACAAAAATAATGAAAACTTTATTCACTGTTCATTAATTTTACTAGTACTGACCACAAAAATACATGTCCAATGATATCACTTTACAGCGTTATAGCATTAAAAAAAAATTCTTTTTATTTTAAAGGACAACAAACAAAATGAGATAACAGAAAATAGAGTACATGCATGAATATGTAGATTCTATAAGCAATGCAGATGCATGGACCTAAATACTTACTCAATGAAGAACACAAGTGTTCTCATTTTTAAAAGAAACATGAGCAAACTGCAATTTATAACATCACTATGACTAGAAAGTTCACTTTCTTTTACCCAAATTTTCTTAGAAGAAGATGTAATCTCAATCAAATAGCTCATCATATTAATCAAGTGAATCTAACATGAGTAGTGAGATCTTTTTTGTTGTTTTAAAACAAGGATTTATGATATCTAGGTCTAATGTGACCTAATTCACCACAATTGTGACAAGTGTGAATGAATCTAACAACAATTTTGGGTTTCAAGTTTTGAATTTTAGGTTAAGGAAACTTATGTTGCACAGATGACTTTTGTCCTAGAGTTTCTACATTCTTAGACTTGATTGAGACGGTACCAACTTGGTTTTAGAAGAGAAAGTGATTTGAGAATTTGTTTTAGTAAAGCCTAAACCTTTCCTATTCCCAGCTGGTTTATTCAAACCTAACATGTTTTCAAGCTTTTTAGATCTACTAGAAAAAGATGAAAATTGGGCACTAGGTTTCTCAAGATCACTTGTAAAAGTCTTAATCATAATTTATAAGGACTCTTTCTCAACCTTCAGCTCATTCAATCTTCTAGTTGACTCCTCAAGTTTGACTTCTAAGCTCTTCTTTTCTAATTCCAGTTCATGTAATTTCTTAAAAGCAGAGCTATTAACCTTCTTCAACTTAAGGCTCTCTACATACAACTGGTCAAATGCCTCTTGTATATCCCAATCATCTTTTGATTCTTCATTTGAAGAGTCGATTGCTCTATGTCCTCAAGTGTTTCACTCCCTTCTACATGTTCACTCTTAAACACATAAGTGAATGTCATATAATTTTCTCCCTTATTAGGATTGGAGTTCTTACTTTGATGATTGAAATTAGATTCGTCATCAGTGACAATAGCCTTCATAGCTTTACTTAGGGTTTTCTTATACTTGAGAACTCAAATTTAACATGTCCAAAACCCTGTCACTCATGACACCTCACAGATTGAGACATTTTCCTGACATCCCTAGTATCTATCTTATATCATTCGTATTTTTACCATAGCCGTCTTTAAACTTATCAGGAAGTCTCCTATTATATCTAAAGAATTTTTAAAATTTTCTAGCAAGGTAGGAAAACACTTCATCTTTTAGGGTATAATCATATGTTTGATTAGTCTCTACCTTAATCGTGTTTAGGGCAAAAGACTTTTTTTCTTAGACTAGAGTAGGTTAAGTTCATATGTTTGGAGAGATCCTACAAATTCTTCTATTTTAATAGCATCCAGGCTTTTGTTTTCCCCAATAGTTATAATCTTATATCTAAATCTCCCAAGCAGGGATCTCATCACTTTTTTCACAATCTTAACTTAGGGATTTCCCCACCTAAGTTGACACTAGAGTTTACTATGTCATTCAGTTTTACATAGAACTCATTGAAGGATTCCTCATTTTTCATCATAATTTTCTCAAACCTAACATCTGAATTTAGAGTTTTTCATGATCTTAGTACCCTGGTTTCTAAAATATCTCAAGCATCTTTTGTTGTCCTACACATGGACATACTCTTAAACGCTTCAGGATAAATAGCCATAAAAATGGCATGGACATCTCTATTATTCCACTTACACTCATCTAGATCATCTTTAGTCCAAGTAGAGATATATGTTGGTGTAACAATACCGAAACAGATGTAGATAGGGTGGTCCAACCCTTTTCTACACTAACCCAAACATATTCATCCATTGACTTTAAAAAGACTCACATTCTAACTTTCCAATATGCATAGTTATTATCGTAGGAACAAGAAGTGATTGACTCATCTAGAAAAAAGTGGGTCATAGATCGATATTAAGCTCTGATACTAATTAAAAAATAGCTTAATGACACGAATGTTTAGCCCTAACTAACACCTAGGGGTGTAAAATGCAGAATAATAATCAATAAAAAATAACAAGTCACTTAATTATTATTTCTAGATTATTAAGTTTAATGTCAAATTGAACCGTAAGTTTCAATCATGCAACATAGATTAGAAGGAATAAAAGTAAAGAACACCAAATTTGATAACAAAGGAAAAATCGTTGAAGAACTCTTCATAGGGTTTAAAATCTATGAGCAAACCTTGCCAAAATGATCTATTAAAAAAGATAACTTACAGTTGGTCAAAATACAACTAAATTATAGTAGACTCTGACCACCCAACTTGTAAATTATTGAGGAACATCTTCGATTGTGCAACCTGAACTTTCCAGCAACTCAAGACTTCTTTTCCCTACATGTGGTCACCAAGAACGAACTCGTTTCAGAACAATTGGAACTTCAATTGTCTCTTTCCAATTTTAGAACTCTGAAGGCTTATTGGTGAGTGTAATGGCTTTTGGTGTTTGATTTATTGATATTTTGTCTATTGATCTTTGGATTGAATCAACATATTTCTAGAATGTGTTATTGGATATCAATATTATGTTCTCTTGAATGAAAATAGATTCAACATACTTTTGGGATGAAATTTAGCTTGGGTATATATAATAGGGAATGTTTGAGGTTGAATAGAACTCTAAAATCTGTTGGAAATCGCGAACGAGATTCAATCGGGTATCAACACCGCTCGAGCGATCAGTCCACCACTCAAGCACTCATATTGTGGTTAGCGAGTGGGCATTCGAGCGGTGCAAATACTGAAATTTTCGCTCAAGTGCTCCTTGCGTAGCTGGCGAGAGATTTTGTTGTGATTTTTTCTCCTTGATCTATCTTTGACTCCTTCAAAATCTATACTACCAACCCCCGACTCTTTTAACTTTAATCACAACTCAATAATTATGATTTTGAACACGAAACTAGCCAATACAATATGGACCTCAGACAAACAATTTTATGTGTGTCTATCGGTAATTGATATAATTAAATGATACACACAAATTGAATAATATATATTGATTTGTTGTTATGCAAATAAAGTTATGAAATCCCACTCACCTTTTCTTTTAAACATGAAAAGCAATCTATTGCTCCCTCAATTGCCTAGAATTTGAATACTCACTTTTGAAACTTAATTAGCTAAAATTACATGCTAATAATGTGTTATGAAACTTAGAGAAAAGATAAACAATATAAGAGAATTTTAAGAAATAGTCTAGAACTCTTTCTTTAATTTATTGAGAACTAATACCCCATATTTATAGTGTATAACTAAGACGGTCACCCAAGGGAGCGATACAAGGGTTTCCCCAAGAAATCAATCGTATCGCCAAGAAATCTCGTAAACCAACCCTAGAACCCTATACTTTGTGAAAATATTGTTCACCAAGGATCAAGAGAAACTTAATGACACCAAGATTACCATCTCCATATTGAAACTCAAGAACATGATTTTCTCACGTAAAAGCAAAATAAAGAAGAAATCTGAAGAACAAGAACAAGAACAAGAAGAGATTTCACACGTAGCTTGACAAAGGACAGAGTCTAACCGAACGAATGAGGGCGAATGAGGGACTTAAAAGGGTGTGAGAGACTTAATCACACCCCTTAACCTACCCAGAGCAATACAAGCCACAGATCAAATCCAACTATCAGGATTATGTCCCTAAAAGCAAAATCTTGGACTCTTCATATCAGTTAATTCTTTTGTGCCAAGTGGACAGAGCCAACTTAAGTTGATAGGTATAAATCACACGCTTTCACAAATCTTCACCTTGGTTTACTAATCTCATGCCTAGTTTCCTGGTTACAAATGCTAATCCTTACATGTGTGGACTTACTTTCATTATTGCCCTCTCCAAGCTAAGTACCTGCTAAACAATTATTTATTGCCAATTTTGAGAATTAATGAACACTTAAATAAACTCCCCAAGTACAATCACTTTAGTTCTTACATGGGCAGGATTATCATCAGTTCCAATCACTTAGAGCTAGTTTTTTTTTTTTTTTTTTAATAAACTGATACTTAACTTCTATATATTTTTTAACGTTCATGATAAATATGAGTTTTACTCAACCTTAAAGTACTCTGACTGTCGGTAAAAACTACTATATTTTTCAAAAAATTCAACTCGGTTAAAACACCTTTAAGCCACAAACATTCATTCTGCTTCATTGGGTGCTATTTGTATCAATTGTCGTTTTTTTGAGATATGGGCATAGTTAAATGTTACTTCTATTGGGGCCTTTATCTGGCCTCCTTTGGCATTTTCCCTATAATCTATAATGGAATACGAATAATTCCCTATTCATTCAGTTTTAGGTTTATAATCATTATGCAGGAGAGATAACTGAGTGGTTCAAGGCATAGCGAAGGAACTGCTATTTAGGCTTTTGTTTACCGAGGGTTCGAATAAATCTTTTCGTACCTTCACTTGACTGATTTGACTAATAATATTGGATCAAATAGCAATGAAGACATTTATTCCACTAGTTAGACATTGATATATATTGTGGAAATTTCACCACATACATTAAAATTATAAAAATTTCAATTTTTACATTCCTAAGTTTTTTATTCCTGAAATACTTCAATAAATGAAGTACAGATGATAAATACAAACCATCCTCACTCCTATAATTAATACATCTAAAAGGTAAAATCATTCCTCCAAATAAGCCTCGTTACCATCCACAATTCTCGTCCAACAATCCCCAAACTCCTGTTTCTTCATTATAGCACTAAATAAAAAAATTTCAAGCTTGAAATCCAAAAACTTTTCAATCCATTTTAAATATCACTATTATTCATATCTCAATGTGCATTTTGTCCATATTTTCTGTCCAAAATTCCCCTCTACAAACTCCAATTTTGGGGTTTTTTTCTTCTCTATATAAACTAAATAGAGAATGAGACAAACTCTATTCCACCCTCAAAATCAAACAGATCAGCCATATTATATGGTGGAGTTTTATGGTGCAGAAGCATTCACCTATTGTATGAGTTTCATACCATGTAATCCAGAAACATTCATCTATTGTATGGTGCATAAATGAGTTTTATCTTATGTATTTGTTTCCTGACACAAACATATTATGTGTTGCAAGAACTATTAACTTATGATTTTTTAGGTTCATGGAAGAATTCATTTATTTCTAGAAGCTTGTTGGTTTTCACTTTCATGGATCGTAACTTTGGAAGTCCTATTGATGACAGCTTTACTTAACTATATTTGAGTTTTTAACAATGGGTTATCACGGAGAGAGATTTAGAACCCTACGCAAAGATTTTCCAAACTGGATCACATTAGCATTTAGAACATTGCATGATAGCTTGTGGAGTCCTACAAATAGGAGCTAGGTTGATTTAATTCTGGCACTGTTATCTGATTGCTTATCGTGCCATTATTCTTCAGTTATAATTTTTTTTGTTTATTGTTTAGGGATTTCGACAGACTTCTGCATCTATATACGGTCGAAAAAATGTTTCCATGTCCAATGATGTTAATTTCCAAATCTATAATTGTTGAAAGCAATCCACAATCTGTATTAATTTTCTTATGGTATGTTTTCCTGGATTTTTTTTTATTTTTTCTTAAATTTCCCCATTTGACAGAGAATTCCACTTGATTTTTTAAGCGGTGAAAAGTTAAATTTGGTTGAACTATACTGCCAATGTCACATAGCATTCTGAACCAGTGTTTAATGAGGCTATCATTTCAAGATATAAGTTTTAATATTTGTTAATTTAGTTTACATCTTTTCAACTGTATGGGAAGATTAGAAACTGGGACTATTTTTTTTCCAACAATATACCCCAACTATAAGAGGATGTCACAGGTAACGAAAATTTCGTTCACTTCATCTCACATATCATGGCATTGCTTCAGTGTAAGATTCATATATATAATGATCCAGGTTACATCAATACCCACATGATATGTGCTATGCGTATAAACACATGATCTTTGACATTCCAATTTTTTTTTACATTTTTGTTAATGCATAAATACTTTTTGTATCTGTGCTAATGCATCATATGAATAACTTTTTTCAATATCTACAATAATAATTTCATGTGGATTCAATGTTTATATTACTTTGCAATCGACCATCCACTAATTTATTTATTTTAAAATGTTTAATCTTCTGTTTTTGGTTTATTATATAGAAATGGGAATTCTACGTCAATCCTGGCAACATGTTTTCGGGCAGTATCAATGCATTCTACAAATTTGAAGTGATATCGAATCTGAATGTTAAGATAAACATGCGACAGAAGGGATTTTTAGAACTTCTTGCTTTAGTCACTTTCTCCAGTTGAGTGACATTGGTCCACCAGCTCCTACCAATGCACTCAAATTAATTTCATTAGCTTTTTATACAGTATATTCATGCTTATATACATGTCATATATTCATAATTTATATGTATACATGCATGCCTTCAATTGCAGTCAGTGTGGTGAATGTGTGATGAAGTATGCGGAGATCATCACCAACTGTAAGATGCAGCAAATGATGGAAGCTTTTGTTCCAAAGAATGCTAGAGTAACATCGGCATGTCAACTTTCAAGTACAGAATCCAAAGCGCAATGGAGGATACGAGACTAATTCGGACCTTATGCTGAGGAGTGTGAAGAAGGCAAGGAAGGGGAAGATGATCGATTATGCTTAGATGTTGCAACCTGGAAAAAACATAATTTGATATCTTTAGGATGTTTTTATCTTTTTATCTTTTTTTTTTTCCCGTAAGGTAGCAGTATTATATATTACTGCTTGTTATGATTGTACGTCTGTGCTTGGGATCGATAACTTGTTGAAGAATCAGGCAGTTCCCATGCAGCCTTTTTTAGATGTGATGATCTTATTGTTCTAAACCTTCTTTATCGACAAAATGGCTTGGACAAAAAGTACATGTTATTTTCACCAATTCTATTAGCAAATGTAAAATTGGGTAGAAAATGACTAAGAATTATGATTGGATATAGTGTAAAGAAAGTAGTTGATCTGAAAATAGATTCTAAAAATTAAGACGAAGTATCAATACTGATCTGGTGTGAATATCAATCACTTATTCAACACTACTTATACAACCCATATAAAAATCTGTAGCATAGGGTGGAATCTGTGGTTGACCGAGGCCAAATTTTTAGATATAATGGAAATACATGCAAAAATCACCGGTAAGTGTATACAACTTTAAATATCTGCTATACATGGTGGAATCTATAGTACAGCAGCTATATAAATTTCTAGTTGAATGCGGTTTTCATCACATCATGATTATGTGAAATATGAAGTCTCACACAATTTGAAATTAGGAACAATAGCACAACACAATGCTGATACTGCACAACATCTAGATCAAATTAAAACACTTCATCCATGCCCCCCGGGGCATATTCCAACTGGCAAAGAATATGGCTCTTCAATACTGGCAGATCAGAGATCGCGGGTTCGATTCATGGGGGCTCTTGGATGGCAGGCTCTCTCTTGGAATGCAGGATTTATCTTGGAAGGCAAGATGCAACATGGGTTTGACTCGCTCGCCACTTTAACAGTTCAATTGGGGGGGCTCTTGGACCTTGGCTAGTTTGGGGCACATCCCGTGATTTACCTGGTCTCTGTGATGAGGGGCCGGATTGCAGACCCCAGGATTAGTCACCGAAGGTGGACACCTGAGTATAAAAAAAAAAAAAAACACTTCATCCATAAATTTTATTATTTTCTTGAAAACAATTATTCACCAACATCAATCGCCAATTATTTAAAGGACCAAATAAATTTGACATCATATGATTAACACATCCTGTAACTATTCGTCATTTCCGTTGACACTTGAATTATGTTTACGTTGTTGCTCATGACTTAGTGGTCGAGGCTACTTACATGTCCTTCTGTTGTGCCCCTTTCCATCACAATTTCCACATCTTGTTGGTTGTATGCTCTCTCTCTTTTGTTCGTCTCCTTGTATTGTTAGGCCTCCCCGAATGGAACAATGCTACTGCCGTACGTGTCAACATAAGATTCCTTTGTATGGTGATGAGAACAATATTTGTATGGTTGTTATCCTCTTTTTCCCAATAATAGCTAGTGAATGTGGATAGGGAACCCCCATCAATCTAGAACCGATTGCAAGTGCAAGTCAACTCTCTCTAATCCACTAGGTGCATTATAATAGTGTTAGAGACTTGATACAAGTAATTGGTTGACGGAGATACCTGTGTTCATTGTAATGGAAAAAGTCAACATTTATATGAAATGATAGTGCAATACATGTATTTTAGAAATTCTAACGACAACATCCACATTTAAGAAAGCTTGTAATAAAATGTTACATATCAACTGCATAGCAGATATCACATATAAGATCATGATTCTTCCATGAATCAGATTCCAATTATCAGAGATCTTTAAATTACATACAATAGCATATTGTTCTTACTAAAGTCATGAGTCAAGAAATATAAAGACATTACCTTCATCTTCATTGAATGTTTCACATTAGTTCGAAGCAGGTTTCATGTTTCATAGCAAGTCGAGTAAACGTCCCTTGGTTTCACGAGTTGCCTTTCTTCTTAGCACAGAAAGGGACATCGTGCGGCAGTAGTCTGCTCCGCTAGACTACCTTCCGCCTTTTCTCGGGACGAAAGAGATTTTGATTACAAATAATAGAAAGCTTGAAACACAATTGAAATGAAATTGATCATTGATTACTGAAAGCGAGAAATTACAATTGGTGAAAGTAGGAAATTACAATTGGCTAGTGTAGGGGGCGAACACTAGAAAGCATGAAAAATTGTTTGAAAGACTAATACCCCCTATAATAAACTAGATAAAATAACCTAAGTGCCATGAGTAGACGTCTTCTTGCCGAAAAATCATATTAAAATTTATCTATTTTCTAGCTATTTTATAATTGAAATAACTTATTACATGGAATGAAAATTAAAACTCAAAATAGACTAATATTTACAATGTACGGTCGAAGTTGGGGCAAACTACGGCTGCGATAGGGTCACGGGACTTAAGTGAAGCTGCGGTCCGTGACATTCTCCCCCATTTGTTTTGGCGACGTCAGCCATCGATAAATGATATACTTCAATAAACTGTTTGAAGGCTTCAAGGTCTTTTCGCTTGCCCAATTATTCACTCGCTGTTGCATCCGCTCCATTTGACCAAATATTCTTGAAGATATTTCTTTGATACTTGAGTAGTTTGATGGCCAAGAATCTCTTCGGCAACATTCTTTTCGGATCTTTTCAATTTAAGCACATGCTGCTTCAGATCTGCAGACTGTTTGTACCATTTCTGAGCGATGTCCATAGTATGAGGAAGTAACGGTTGCCACCCAATACTGATCTCAAAAGGACTCTTTTTGGGAGAAGAGCTCTTCTGGACAGTGAAATGCATCCGAGTCGCAACCAGAAGCTTTTACCCAAATTTTCTGCGAAACAGAGATATAGTGCTGAAGATAACCCTTAAGCTCAGAATTGAAGCGCTCTGTCTGTCTCTCAGATTGTGGGTGAAAACTTCAACTTGTGCTCAAAGTTGAACCAAGAAGTTTGAACAACTCGGTCCAAAGTATGCCACTGAATCGAGAATCTCGTTCACTGACGGTATCTTTAGGCAGTCCCCAATATTTGACATTGAGTTTGAAGAAGAGTTGAGCTGTCTCTTCGGCTGATGTATTCTTGGACGCTGTAGTAGAAGTTTCATATTTAGATAAGCGGTCTCTTTCAACTTTCGACAATCCACGACTGTAGTCCATCGATACACTCTCGACTGGTCTATTTGAAGATGGAAAAAGGCTCCAGTAAGCCTGCCTTCTTCTGATGACCCGCTATATCTTGCGACAACCAAGACAAGTTTTCACATAACTTGCATTGTTGTTCTGCCTTTGAGGCCTGTAGTATGCACGTTTCAGTAGTGCATAAGTACGCTTCACGATAGTCCCACTTCCACACATTTCTCCCAGTTGTTTTCGAAGCTCTTCAAGCTTCGGCTGAGACATACGGAATGGTGTCTTAGTGGGAGGTTT
>CAIGRB010158048.1:138431-151196 GCA_903798255.1 Fraxinus quadrangulata
TATTTATTTATTAATTAAAAATATTTTTATTAATTAAATATAATGATATATAATTAATGGTCACATATACATAATTATAGACCACAACTTTTATTGGTCACATATTATCAAATTAATTGGTCACAGATTATTTCAATATCACAAATTAAAAATTTTATAGGTCAGTTTATTTCGTTGGTCACAAATCAAAAATTTATAGGTCATATTTTATCTATCGGTCACATACTTTTGGTCACAAATTATTAAATTTAAGGTCACTGTTTAACGATTAATCACAAAGAACCAAATCGTTGGTCACATACACCAAAAAATCAACCCCCAATTACGATCCACCACCAATACTTTGTTACAAATCAACCAAATAGTTGTTACATACGCTCTTCATCCCATCGCAATTGCCACAACCACCACCAACAATAGCAACACAACACCACATCTGCTCCACAACTGGTCAAACAACACACACAGGTAGTGCCCCCACCACGCACCCACCACTACCGCACCCACAGCACACGCACCCACCACCACCACCAACCAGATCTGAAAGCGTCAATACCCATCACCACCACCGCGCACACAGCACACACACTCAGCAGCGTCGATTGGCTCATCTCCTTCGTCGTCGACGTTGAAGAGAGAGAAGCGATAGAACGCAAATCGGACATGGAACTACACCAACCCCAAACACCGGACACACCACCGCACCCAACTCCAACCACCGGTGACGGCGAAAGAGGCCTTGCAAGTGAGATAGCGACGACAGTGACGACTTTGGAGAGAGATGACGGAGGGAGAGAGAGATTGATGAATTGTGATTTATTTGAAATATTAGTATTCTAATATTATTTAAATTAACAAAATATTCAATTAATACCTGATTTTTGATTAAATAAACTTCATACCTAAATTTTGAATTTGAAAGTTTAAATACCTAGTTTTATGTAATTCCCACTTCTCTATTCCTAATTGTCAATAAGGACTCACAGAGAGTAACTTTACAAATGGCCCATTTATTATACTTTCTCCTTCATCTGTATACACTCAAGCTTGGCCCGGCCCAACACAGCCCAACCAAGCCCAGGGTCCATGTGTTCCATTCACAGAATCTCTCGTGCAAACACTGCAGGTCCAATTACTAAAAAGCTTATTACAATTAAATTCCAAGTCTGCGCAAAAATTTTTACACCATATTTTGCAAATATACATTGTGCATACTGCACATTAATTTTTGGTAACAATAAATAATTTTTGCAGGAAACAATAGAAAATTTTACAACTTTTAATTATAAATTCATAAAATTATAATACCAAATTTGTAGTTTTAAATCCAAAATGTATATATATATATTTTACTATTAAGTACAAAATGGTGTATAAAATGCGAATTTATGTAGAAAAGTTAGTAAACGCACGATAAACGCATTAATGAACAAGTTATTTATATTTTGTTGTTTCAAGTCGTTATATTTTTTTTCCCCTTCTTGCATTTCTTATCCATATTTTACAGTGTGAGCAAATGTGAAAATTAATAAACAAGAGTATTCATTTACCTTCTGTTCCCCAGCAAGTGTGAGCAAATGGTGAAAATTGAAAATGATAGAATGGGAGTTTTCTATTTTTAAACTACAAAACAATTTCGAATTATCAAATAACGGCTAATAAAATGTGTTCCTCTTGTATTATTTTTATTTCTCTCTGCTTTGATCCTTTAGCAAATTAAAAGTAAAATTTGTGTCGAGTAAATGTACTCACTTTAAATTAGCTTCGAGATTAATAGTCGACTTGATTTGGCTAAGTGTTTTTGCAATATAATTTTCGATGTGACAGAAAATGGACTATTGCAAGATTAATATGTGCAATGTTTTTGAGTGTGAATTTTCAAGAAAAGTGAAAACGAAAGTTTCCCTTCGTAATTTTTTAATTTTTATTGTTGGATATTTGGACAAATTTTTATAACGAACAAGATATAAAGTGAGTTTGGAAAAATTCTTGACATGTCGTAGGTCAAGAAAATAAGGTCCCATTTTTATGGGTATTTTCATAAGATCGAAAATCATTAAACATAGAGATCATGTCAAAATTGTTGGAAATGGGTCAAGTTTGACTAATAATTCGGGTGGGACCCGGTATCCGTTTTGTGCGGGTCAATGGTCAAACACGTTCTACTCCGCGAGTAGATGAAATTAATACTAGAAGCTGACAACTTAAAAGTAAAAATCCTGGAATTTAAAACCAAGTGTGGGAACTTTATCCCACATAGGAAGATGAAAGAATTTTGAACCAATTTATAAACCTCAAGTTTGGATATGAGTTTGGGCCCCAAGGGGTACCAATAGTCTTTGGAAGGGGAAACTCTTAGACAATGTCTAGACTAGTCCAAAACCCACACGCGCGCCGCCGTCGTCCGATCGGCCGGCACGACACAAGTCAAGTCGGGTCGGGTCGTTCCTATATTCTTTTTGGATAAAATTATTTATTTTATTTTATTTTTATTTCCGAATTTCGAAATTAATTAATTGAAAATGTGTGTCTTTTCAAACCTATTCGAAACTGTTCGGACTAAATTGACACAAACTAATAGTTGTGTTTATTCAGGAATAACATTTCAAGGAGTTGCAACTCTTGGTCTGCAGCTTTTGATAATCTATAAATCATTCAAAAAAATCTTCATCATCTTCATTCCATTCTGCATATCATACATATATATATATTTTTTTCATTCGTCAAGAGAATACAAAACATTTCTGGTTTGCCGTTCTTGCTGTTAAGAGTGCTTCTACACCGCAAGAGAAAGATTGTTGTATCTTGGGAGGCGATTGGCGTCAACTGTAAGCACCGTAGCAGGCCAAAATCGTCTTAAGGAAATAGAGTCGAACTCTAGCATCAATCTACTGATTTCTGCAATTTCGCTAAGCATTTATTCGGTTTGCTTTTTCCTTCTCTTCATTTCTAATTTAGTTACATATCTCGCATGCTAAATAATAATAGGATAACAAAAACTCTATTTAACTGTTTGTGTCTTTACCATATCATTTATTTAGTTTGCTTTTTGCATGCGTGTATTAACTGATTGTTCTCGGGTTATAATCTGTTAATTGTTTATCTTCTGTTTTTGTAACAGAAATGCATGTAACAAGTGGGAGTAATGTAACTTCCATTAATGGAACCAACAACACTACGGTTCCATCTGGTACTACGGTTCCACGTATGACTGTTCCTATTCAAATCACTCCGGTTCCACATGGAGAAAAATCGAAAAAATTCAGTGGAATGGATTTCAAAAGATGGTAACAAAAGATGCTATTTTACTTAACCACACTGAATTTGGCAAAGTTCCTAATTGAGGATGCTCCGGCGGTTCAAGAAGGACCAAACAACAGGGAGTCCCTTATTGCTTTAGATGCATGGAAGCACTCGGACTTCCTATGCAAAAACTATATTCTTAATGGGCTGGACAATACACTATATGGCGTTTATAGTGCTATGAAATCTGCAAAAGAACTTTGGGAGTGTTTGGAGAAAAAATACAAAACGGAGGATGCTGATACAAAGAAATTTATTGTTGAAAAATTTCTCGACTACAAAATGGTAGATTCTAAGACTATTATTAGTCAAGTTCAAGAACTGCATGTTCTCCTTCATGATATACATGCTGAAAACATGAATATTAGTGAATCATTCCAAGTGACTGCCATAATTGAGAAACTCCCTCCTCTGTGGAGAGATTTCAAAAATTATCTCAAGCACAAACGAAAGGAAATGAACCTGGAAGAACTAATTGTTCGGCTAAGGATTGAGGAAGATAATAGGAAATCAGAAAAGAAACATGGAGGTCAATTTGTGCAAGAAAAGGCAAACATGGTGGAATCGAGTTCAACGAAGGACAAGAAGAGAAAATATTCTGGTGATACTCTTAAGAAGGACAATAAGAAGAATGCTAAGAAATTCAAAGGCAACTGCTACAACTGTGGAAAAACTGGACATCGTGCTAATGAATGTCGCAATCCAAAGAAGCAGAATGCTCAAGCACACATGACTCAAGGAGATACTTTATCCAATGATATACAAGAACTGAACTTGTCTGCTGTTGTATCTGAATGCAACAATATTGGAAATCCCAGGGAATGGTGGGTAGATACTGGAGCTACCCGTCATATTTGTGCCGACAAAGGGATGTTCTCAAGTTATAATAACATCAATGGAGAACATTTATTCATGGGAAACTCATCAAGTTCGAAAGTTGAAGGACAAGGAAAGGTGGTGCTGAAAATGACTTCGGGAAAGGAACTCGTCCTCAACAATGTGCTACATGTGCCCGACATTCGGAAAAATCTTGTATCCGGATCTTTACTTAGCAAACATGGTTTTAAATTAGTCTTTGTGGCTGATAAATTTGTACTCACCAAAAATGATGTATATGTGGGGAAAGGTTACTTGAGCGATGGGATGTTCAAAATGAACGTCCTCACTATTGTACCAAAAATTATGAAGAATAATAATACATCTTCTTCTGCTTACATCGTTGAGTCTTCTTGTTTATGGCACAATCGATTAGGACATGCAAACTTTAAATCTGTGCGTAAATTAATGAACTTAAATTTACTGCCTTCTTTACAATTTGAACCTAATCATAAATGTGAGATTTGTGTTGAGGCTAAGTTAGCCAAAGCTCCTTTTCATTCTGTTGAAAGGAACACTACACCTTTAGAATTAATTCACAGTGATATTTGTGATTTAAAGTTTGTGCAAACTAGAGGTGGTAAAAAGTACTTCATTACTTTCATTGACGATTGCACAAGATATTGTTATGTCTATCTTTTAAGAAGTAAGGATGAGGCCTTAGACGTTGTCAAACATTATAAGAATGAAGTTGAAAATCAACTCAACAAGCGAATAAAAATTATTCGAAGTGATAGAGGTGGAGAATATGGAGCACCGTTTGAAGAATTTTGTTCTACTTTTGGAATTATTCATCAAACAACGGCACCTTATTCACCACAATCAAATGGCGTTGCTGAACGTAAAAATCGAACTCTTAAGGAGATGATGAACGCTATGTTAATAAGTTCTGGTTTACCTCAGAATTTGTGGGGGGAAGCTATCCTCTCTGCAAATGTCATTCTTAATAAAATACCTCAAAAGAAAAAGGATGAAACTCCTTATGAGCTATGGAAAGGTCATAAGCCTACATATAAACACTTAAAAGTGTGGGGGTGTTTGGCTAAAGTAGAAGTACCAAAGCCTAAACAAATTAAAATTGGACCTAAAACTATTGATTGCATATTTATAGGATATGCTCATAATAGTAGTGCATATCGGTTCCTTGTTCATAAATCAGACATTCCAGATATACACGAAGGTACTATTATTGAATCTAGGAATGCTGCATTCTTTGAAAATATATTTCCATGTAAGGAACGAAACAAGCGAACTTATGATACTGCAAATAATGGACATCTAAACGATGAAGATGAACCTAGACGCAGTAAGAGGACTAGAACTTCTACGTCCTTTGGTCCAGATTTTCTAACTTATATGGTAGAAAATGATCCAAAGACGTTTAGTGAAGCAATGTCTAATCCAGAAGCTCCATTTTGGAAGGAAGCTATTAATAGTGAGATAGAATCTATCATGTCAAATCACACTTGGGAATTGGTTGATCTACCACCTGGAAATAAACCTCTAGGATGCAAGTGGATTTTCAAGAAAAAATTAAATTCGGATGGATCTATTGATAAATATAAGGCCCGATTGGTAGCAAAAGGCTATAGACAAAAAGAAGGTCTTGACTTCTTTGATACGTACTCACCAGTTACAAGGATTACTTCTATTAGAATCCTTATTTCAGTTGCTGCATTACATAATCTTGAAATCCATCAAATGGATGTTAAAACAGCATTCTTAAATGGTGAATTAGAAGAAGAAATCTACATGGAACAACCTGAAGGGTTTATAGCTCCTGGACAGGAGAAAAAGGTGTGTAGACTCGTTAAGTCTTTGTATGGGTTAAAACAAGCACCTAAGCAATGGCACCAAAAGTTTGACAAAATAATGCTGTCAAATGGTTTTAAGATTAACGAGTGTGATAAATGTGTTTATATTAAAAACACGCCAAATGCATATGTCATTGTGTGCCTATATGTGGATGATATGCTAATTATGGGTAGCAACCATACTATTATCATATCTACTAAGAAAATGTTGACAAAACATTTCGACATGAAGGATATGGGTGTTGCAGATGTAATTTTAGGAATTAAAATATCTAAAACACCCAATGGACTTGTTCTATCACAATCTCATTACATTGAGACTGTTCTCAAGAAATTTGATATCTATGATCAAAGTCCAGTTAAAACACCTGTAGACTTAAGTCTACATTTAGCCAAAAATAAAGGTGAACCTGTATACCAGTTAAAATATTCTCAGATTATTGGTAGTCTGATGTATATTATGAACTGCACACGTCCTGACATTGCATATGCAGTTAATAAACTAAGTAGATTCACTAGTAATCCAAGTAATGACCATTGGAAGGCATTGAATAGGGTACTTCGATATTTAAAATATACCTTAAACTTTGGATTACATTACACCAGATATCCAGCAGTGTTAGAAGGATATTGCGATGCAAATTGGATATCTGATACGAAAGATTCTAAGTCCACAAGTGGTTATGTTTTTATCATTGGTGGTGCAGCTGTGTCCTGGAAATCCTCAAAACAAACATGTATAGCTCGATCAACAATGGAATCAGAGTTTATAGCTTTAGATAAAGCTGGAGAAGAAGCAGAATGGCTTCGTAACTTCTTAGAGGATATTCCATGTTGGCCTAAACCGGTACCTGCTATTAGTATCCATTGCGACAATCAGTCGGCTATTGGAAGGGCACAAAATAGTATGTATAATGGTAAGTCTAGACATATTCGTCGTAGACACAATACCATTAAGCAGTTGATCTCAAATGGTGTTATTTCTATTGATTACGTAAAATCAAAAGAGAATCTCGCGGATCCGCTTACTAAAGGCTTACCAAGAGATCAGGTATACTGCTTATCGAAGGGAATGGGATTAAAAGCCCACTACGCATGAATTCTTTGTAATGGTAACCCAACCTTGTTGATTGGAGATCCCAAGATCTTGGTTCAATGGGACAACTAAGTTATGAAAATTCAGTTGAGCACTTAGGAGTAAAAATCCTATCCATTCCTATGATAATAAAAGTGCGTTCTGCAGAATGTGTGAGGTTAAGTCTTAACTTTTAATGATTCCTATAGATTGAATACATCAAGTGGAGTAAAGCAGAATACTCTTAATAGGAGATCACCTATATAAGTGAGAAGTGGGGCCGCTTCTATGAGAATTATAGGGCTTGAATTCTCTAAAGCACTTATGAATCCCAAGAGTTGTTCAAGGCCAAAATGAACACAACCGTGAGAACCTAAGATATTGTTAGGAAGGTTATTGTGTGGGTACTGTTGTCTTGGTTTACACCAACGGCTGGACGGTTCAAGACATCACGTTCACCGACTAGCCAAGTAAATCCGATAGTACTTCACTAAGGCAGGTTCAAAGCCACAAGCTACCTCTCCTGATGCAATAACTCTCCGCTTGTACTCTCTCTCGTGTCTGCATTTCACTTGCATATTTTGGTAATTTCCATTCATGTGGGGGATTGTTGGAAATGGGTCAAGTTTGACTAATAATTCGGGTGGGACCCGATATCCGTTTTGTGCGGGTCAATGGTCAAACGTGTTCTACTCCGCGAGTAGATGTTCGTGATATATTTAATTTCACAAAACCATTTCCGGATGAATGAGAAATTAATGTTTGAAGTTGGCAACTTAAAAGTAAAAAATCCTGGAATTTAAAATCAAGTGTGGGAACTTTATCCCACATAGGAAGTTGAAAGAATTTTGAACCAATTTATAAACCTCAAGTTTAGATATGGGTTTGGGCCCCAAGGGGTACCAATAGTCTTTGGAAGGGGGAAGTCTTAGACAATGTCTAGACTAGTCCAAAACCCACACGCGCGCGCCGCCGCCGCCGTCCGTCCGACCGGCCGGCTCGGCTCGGGCACGAGTCGGGTCGTGGTTGGTTCCTATATTCTTTTTGGATAAAAAATTATTTATTTAATTTTATTTTTTATTTCCGAATTTCGAAATTAATTAATTGAAAAGGTGTGCCTTTTCAAACCTATTCGAAACTGTTCGGACTAAACTGACACAAATTAATAGTTGTGTCTATTCAGGAAAACTTTTCAAGGAGTTGCAACTCTTGGCCTGCAACTTTTGGAAATCTATAAATAGGACCCCTGATTTCCGAATTTGGTCATTCCAAAAAAAAATCCAATCTCTTCATTCCATTCTGCATTTCATATACATTTTCATTTTGTTAGAGAGAGTACAAAAACATTTCTGGTTCGCCGTTCTTGCTGTTAAGAGTGCTTCTACACTGCAAGAGAAAGATTGTTGTATCTTGGGAGGCGATTGGCGTCAACTGTAAGCACCGTAGCAGGCCAAAATCGTCTTAAGGAAATAGAGGCGAACTCTAGCCTCAATCTATTGGTTTCTGCAATTTCGCTAAGCATTTATTCGGTTTGCTTTTTCCTTCTCTTCATTTCTAATTTAGTTACATATCTCGCATGCTAAATAATAATGGGATAACAAAAACTTCTATTTAACTGTTTGTGTCTTTACCATAGAAATAGTATACGTATCGTTAATTCTACTCTTTAAGCCGGATTTTTCTGTGCCAAAAACAAGAAAGTAATGAAGAGAAATTACCTAATAAATTCTTGAAACACAAATATTGGACTCTTAGAATGCACTAAATCTTTAATTAAATTCAAATCGATAAGTTGCTTTTCGAATCCATTGATTTAAACTTTTGAAGTTACTATTTGGAGTTTAGGATATAGAGTTTGTAAATCGTGAAGTCATTACAAATAATAATATATAAATTATTGATTTATGTATAGATTAATATCATCGAAATCCATAAGTCTAAATCACTGATTTAAAACGGATCTTTTGATGTTAAGTTATAAAAGTTATCTAATGATATAATATATGAAAATGAACTAGTGATGCGATTTTATTCAATAAAATTCTTGGCCGATCATTTTCTTTTTTTCAGTTTTTGGCAATTGATAAGAAGGCATCATTTTGACTTATAATATTGGATCTTTGCTACGCATTAGATAAATATTGTAAGAAAAATAAGAGATGAAACTTTGAAGTTTTCATTAATTATATTCAATGTTATCTAATCGGCTTAGTAATTACCCATGAAAATGTTGAGGTATTTAAAATTTTTTACTATCTGAATATATAGATACTCTCAAATTATAAAATATGCTATTAAAAATAGAGAATCTCGTTTAATTCACATATTAATGCATGGTGATTAATAAAACCCTAGAGAATGCATCGTAGGGCATATCTTTGGACTCTCAGCTCTCCAGACATCAAAATCAAACCCTTGATTTTGCTTCTTTAAGAAATCCCCCATCAAAACAACTTACGTAATGCTAGTCTTAATCATAATATTTTAAATTAAATAATGATGGCATAAATAAAATAGTAAAAACGGTCATTGTTAAATCATCTACGAATTAATTGCAAATTAGATAAGTAGACATAAGAATTAATTAAATAACAAGAAATCTCTTTCAAAGAAGAAAAAATTGTTATGGCGAATTGAAGATGTACTAATGTGAGTACAAATTTTCTTTCTAGACGATGCACTTTAACCAGCTAAATTTCAGTACGTTTTTAATAATTAATGTTACGCCAAATTGGCCGAAGCCCAAACTGGCTGAAGCACCATTTTGGGGGAAGCCCACCTTACCAAGGCGCCACCTTGTCGAAGCCCAAAATTGCCAAAGCTTATTTTTGGCGAGACCCCTACTTTTTCCGAAGCCCTTATGATGGAGCTATGCACAAGGTCTAGCGAAGAGGAATCCGAAGCACAATCGTGGCAAATGATGACGTGCATTTGGAGATCTTAAATTTGTAAAATCCTTTTAGAATGATTGATTGGACTACTGCAATGAGTTAAAAGGGTCAATCTTGTCAACATAGGCTATGAGGTGGCCGTCTTCTTAAGGAATATTTAGTGCGCCACAAGCTAGTAGAGTAAGAATTGATGCCTAGGATGTGATGTTTCGATTAAAGAGATGGAACTACGATTATTGTGTTTGTCAGAAACCTAACCATGACGGGAAATATGGCTCAAAGAAACTTCACTCAAGACAGAAGTCCACGCATGACATAAATAACCATACATGGACTTGGGGATTATTGTTCCGCCAAATTGGCTGAAACCCATCTTATTGAAGCCTAATTTGGCTGAAGCACCACCTGGGGAAGCCTATCTTGCCGAGGTGCTACCTCGCCAAAGCCCAAAATGGTCAAAGCCTATTCTTGGCGAGACCCCTACTTCTACCAAAGCCCCAATGCTAGAGCTATGCACAAGGTTCAGCAAAGAGGAATTCGAAGCTCAACGGTGACAAATGATGACCTGCTTTTGGAGATCTTAAATTTGTAAAATCCTTTTAGAATGATTAATTGGACTACTGCAATGAGTTAAAATGATCAATCTTGTCAGCGTAGGGTATGGAGCGGTCGCCTTTTTAAGGGACATTTAGTGGTCGCCTTTTTTGATGCCTAGGATGTGATGTTTCGGTTAAGGAGATGGAGCCACGATTATTGTGTTTGTCAAAAACCTAACCATGACAGGAAATATGGCTTAAAGAAACTTCACTCAAGACAGAAGTCCACGCATGACAAAATTACTATACATGAACTTGGAGGATTATTGCTGCGCCAAATTGGCTGAAGCCCATCTTATCAAAGCCCAAACTGGCTGAAGGACCATCTAAGGGAAGCCTATCTTGTCGAGGTGCTACCTCGCCGAAGCCCAAAATGGTCAAATCCTATTTTTGGCGAGACCCTTACTTTTGCCTAAGCCCCTATGTTGGAGCTATGCACAAGTTTCATCGAAGAGGAATTCGAAGCTCAACAGTGACAAATGATGACCTGCGTTTGGAGATCTTAAATATGTAAAATCCTTTTAGAATGATTGATTGGACCACTGCAATGAGTTAAAAGGGTCAATCTTGTCAACATAGGGTATGGAGTGGTCGCCTTTTTAAGGGACATTTAGTGTGCCGCAGGCTAGTAGAGTCATAATTGATGCCTAGGATGTGATGTTTCGGTTAAAGAGATGGAGTCACGTGCCCTCTCATCCAGTTGTAATTATTGTATATGTAATACTATAAATAGATCACCTCGGTGCCATTACAGGGGGATGATTATCTACAATTCATATACTCTCTTTCTACTAATATATGGTCTTTCAAGAGTTTATAGGAGTGATCTTGATCTTTAGTTTGGTTCTTTGTTGATCATTCATTATCACATACTTTTGCTCATATATTTATCGGAGTCTGAACATATTTGTCTCGTGTCGAAAAGCTTCTCACATGTTCAAACTCGTAACATGTTTGACTAGTAACTCGCCTACACGTGTCGAAATTAGCTTGTAAAGACGCGAACGAGCCCGGTATCTGTTGTCGCATTTTTTATGGTCAACAATTAATACTACTAATGCTCCATAATATGTATTTTTACTATGATGAGCTGACTATTCTCTTTTAAAAGATTTAATTAGAGGTGGAAGCTAAGTTCAATCGTGGATGATTTGAGAAAAATATTGGATTTCGAAGGGTTTTGCAACTTTGATGTTTTTTTTGGGGAAAAATACATATAAAGATAGTATCAAGATACAATTTTAAAATTAAGAAACTTGTTTTAAGTTTCAAAAATCAGGTCGCAAATAGAATATAATAGTACCGATGTTCATCTTATGTTAAGTCTTAATGACTCGTCATGTAAATTCGTTGATATATTATTAAATTAATCTCATAAGTTTAAACATATCTTTTTCTTATTTCTATTTTAAGATCGGATCAACACGTAATCGTTTTTCTGATAGCCATCCAACATAGATTAGCTTTAGGGCTACTTAGGGTGCCAAAAAGCCAAATATAAAGTTAAGTATATCCTTGATTGGCGTGATTTTTCCTTCACATTAAACAAACCTATATTCTTTACATGCACATCTTATAGTGTACGTGCCTAATTAACAATCACTTAATGGATTAAAAAAACGGATAAAAAGAGAAAGCAATGCCAAAAGTAAGAAGCAAAAGTGATGGATAAACGTTTGAGTTAACAAAGTGGAGCATGCCACCTTAGGTGGTACCAAAGATTACAAGTATTATGTACCTAATTAATTGACAAAATTATAAAGTTAATAAAGTGGTATTTTTTTATTTAATAAGTTACAATGGGGTTAAATTATAAAAATTAAAATAAACCCACCTTTTAAGGAAAATAAATAGATGTTTCTAGGGCACGATACCCTCAACAAGCTGTGGAACAACAGGTGTCCTTATCACCCAATGGAGGAAATGTGGGTGCATTCGTCAAATCAATTATACTACTCAAACCGACTCAAATGAATGTTTAAAAATAGGAAAGATAATTGTCGACACGTGATTGAATAGTTTAAAAAAATATTCATTTATTATTTGCCACATCACTATATATCTTCATATCTGTCATTGAACATGTCCAAAGAGCATTATTCTTCTCAATTGAATATATATGTTAATTAAACTTGCACTTTATTTTGTAACACTATTACGGTAGCAGCAAAAATGTGTGCAACCATTGGCTGTATAAAAGAAAATCAATT
>CAIGRB010158069.1:1579-23367 GCA_903798255.1 Fraxinus quadrangulata
TTAATTAAACTTTGATTTAATTAAATAAACCCGCTAATTAAATTAATTGATTAATTAATTATTCCGATCATTTTGTCTAAATTAGTTTAGACGACCATAATTGCTAGAAATTTGAAACATGTTCGCATATAATATTAGATATTATATAGAAAAGTATTTATATAATAAATGTTTTATTAGTTGATGATTATGGACTCGACCATATGAATGTGTTGATTGGTTAATTTTAATTCTTATAGTTTTATGAGCATGTGGGCTCTTATTTATTTTAGACCCGTGAGTCCGTTGTAATTATTATGGACCTGCATGTCTAATTATTTAGGTATGCATACCAGCTAGTATAAGATACAAATTGCAATTGGACTAATTAAAAATGTAAGAAGATGAGGAAACTAGAGAGATGGAGCATTGTATGAGTCAATGCAATAACCCCTAGGAATTGACCAACTATGTTTTTTTTATGGCTCGAGAAGGCACGCAGTGGGCAAGCCATTGATTCATCTAAGAATAATAAGAGAAATTCTAAAGGTTCTTTCGGAAAGCATCCAAAATGACTAAAACAGTCAAAGTGAAGAATGACAATACCAAGTCTAATGACCATTATTATCATTTAAGAATGACAGGTCATTGGAAAAGAAACTGCAAGACTTATTTCTACTTCATTAGCTTTTTGGATATTAGATATTAAATATGGATCTCATATTTGTATAAATATGTAGAAACTAAATAGAAGTAGATTGTTGTAGAAGGGAAAAGTTGACCTACATGTTGAAAATAAGCAAATGTTGTTGCATTGCCTGTAGGAGCATACTTCTTGCTATTGCCTTTAGGCTTAGTATTAGAATTAGAGAAATGTTACTTGGTACCCACCATTATCAGAACATTAGATAAATTTTATGTTTGGACATGAATTATTTTAAGGTTAAGGACAATTGATATTCCTTCTTATCTTGATAAGATGTTAATGGTTATGGTAAATTATAAAATGATATTTATATTTTAAATATTGAGTATTCTATAATGTGTATAGAAATTAAATACATAAAAATGATAATCTAAATAACACATATATCAACATTGCAGATTTGGTTACATAAATGAGAATGCAATTTCAAAATTATATGGAGATTTATATTTGAGTTAAATGATTTTGAATTATTTGACAAACGCGAACTAATTCTGTTAGGCACAATGTCCGAATCCCCTTTTACTTGAAAATGCATAATTATTGGGTATAATATATAGTGATGTATGTAAACCCACATCAGTTAGTGCTAGATAATGTTTCTATTATTCTATCACATTTACTAATATTACTTCAGAAATGATCATGTATATTTGATGAAATTCAAGCATGAAAGTCTTGAAAAATTCAAGGGATTCAAGCTAGAAGTAGATAAATAATTATGTAAAGATATTCTCACACTAAGATCCGATCAAGGTGAAGATATCTTAAAGATGAAATATTAGATTATCTAAAAGAAAATGTGATTCTCTCGCAGTGGACTCCACCATGTACACTGCAACATAACGGTATATCTAAAAGGAAGAATCACACATTATTAGATGTAGTTCAACCAATGATGAGCCATACAAACTTTCAAAAATCTTTTTGGGGTCATGCACTAATTGTTACATGCTACACACTAAATCATATAAATCGGTTGACAAAACTTTATGCGAGTTGTAGAAAGGCAATAGTCCCAATTTATCTTATATGAAAGTTTGGGGTTGTCATGTTTATGTAAAGTGCACTGAATTAGATAAGTTTAAGTCTATATCCAATAAATATATATATATTCAAAAGAGATGTTTGGATATCATTTCTATAATCTCATTGAGAAGAATATGTTCGTCTCGAGGAGAAAGAATTCATACTAGGAGAGGACAGTGAGAACAGAATTCAAGAATTCACATATATAGTTGACCAAGTAAATGAACTTGAATCTGACTCCACACCTAATGAGGAACCTACTCTTGATCAAGAAGTAGAGACTCCCGAGGACACATTAGCTCAGTGTAAATTTTGTAAGATCATTCGACCTTCTAGAAGGTACGAATCTATGATTATTATTCAGGCATTATTAATTGAGAATGATAAACCTACTAGTTACGTAGAAATAAAGTCAAGTATTAACTCAAAGAGATGGCAATAGATTATGAAATTCGAGATGAACTCGATGTATATGAACAAGGCTTAGACCTTGATCAACCAGCCTGTTGGTATAGAACACATAGGTTGTAAACCAGTTTATACAAAGAGGTCGAAATGAATGGAAACATCCATACATATAGAAATGCTAATAGCAAAAGGTTAAAAATAAAGACAAGGAGTTGACTTTAATGAAACATTTTAGCCTGTAGCCATGCTAAAGTTCATTCGATCCATATATGAATTGAAGCAAGGCTCAATGAGCTGAAATCTTTGATTTGATGAAACAATCAAAATGTTTGAATTTATATAAAAAAAAAAAAAGATCCGTGTATTTAGAAGAAAATAGTAGGAGCGTTGTTGTATTCCTAAAATTATATGTACAAGACATATTATAAGAAATGGCGTACTTGTATTTCAATAATTGAAATTATGATTCTCAAATAATTTCTCTGTGAAAGATATGAGACAAACAACCTGATCTATAGAGATAAATCTAGAAGATTGCTTAACTCATCTCAATCTACATATATAAAATTTTGAGAGGATTTTATATGGAGAAAATGAACTAGAGTTAATGGATTCACTATGCTAGCTCTAGTCAGACTAGAGTTATAGCAAATCTCAATCAAAATATTGGTTTATTCCTAAGTGGTATGTTAGAAATGTTCCAAATAGGAAACAATCGTTAATTCAATAGTAGAAGCCTTATACATCATTACTTTAGAAGCAACAAAATTTGTGGTTTGGATCGGGTATTTCATCAATGAACTTAAAGTAGTTCCTAACATTATTGATCACATTCTTTTGCATTGTTGATAACACTGGATCCATCGTGCCAGCAAATGAATTAAGGTCTCATCAATAATCCAAACATCTATTAAGATGGTATCATCTCATTGAAAGATAATACAATGAAATGACGTAAAAAAAGAATAAATTCCCACAAGTTATATTAAGGTCTTATCAATTATCTTGGTAGTACAAGAAAAGAGAAACCCTAATTCTATTATTCTTATTCTCTGTGTGGATTTCCATTAGAGATTGGACAATTGAACATTTGTGACTTGCAGATCATGACAGTTCGTGTTACAAGATCAGTAGAAAAGTTTGCAGAATTTACAAAAGGTATAATTCTTATCATAACTTCTTTCTAAACACAAAGAAGATCTTTGGTGATAATTGAAATTTGTTTTATTTTCCATTGTGCATTTTAAGTAAATTTCTAACACTATTTAGCTTCATCAAAGTCAGAAGTTGGTGGAATCAACAAAGTTTATTTGGAACTTGAATTACTGCTACATGTTTTCATAAGCGTGGATACGTAGTCACGGAAATTGATGGTATCTTTCATGCAATATTACATGAACATAGAGACGAAACATATTGAATGTATTTTTCTAAATATGAAATTGTTGTCCCTTGGAGTCAATTGAAAAATTTGTCGAATGATGTCATTAGAACTATCGTTCAAGTGCATCTTGGAACGTGGTCTTGGGATATAGCTTCGAGTGATTACAGAACTGGTAAACCTTATAAGATTGGTTGGTATTTCGTGGAATATTATATATTAGCAATTGGGTCTATTTTTATGTTTTCAAGAAAATTGGATTAGTGTGTTGGGTTTTGATACCCAATATATCCAAAATGATGATGTTACTCGTTGAAAATTCTCAATCGACTTTGACCAAATGATCGAATAATTATCAACATCTCTATGAAATAGCTCGACCTGAAAATCACTTAGGACCATTTAAAGTAGCCCAAATTTAATTGGAGACACTCATGGTTTGTTCACTTCTTGGAGGATAATATTGGTTGGCCCATTTGAATATTGAGTTTTGGTCTACTAAAATGATTAACATAAGCATATATACATGTAACCTCATTTTCTCTTTCATGTATGTTATTTTCCCCTTTGATTGATAGCACAAACAATTGATTCTTCCTTTATTTATGCCCTACCATTTTGCTTCTTTTTCTTGGGTTTGTGGCTGTCTTCTGTGGGTGCCCTTGTGGCTAAAATAACACCTCTTTTGTGTCATTTTGTGGTTGCAATCGGTAGCAATCGAAGTGAACAAGTGGTGTGGTTTCGGGTCGTTGATTGGAGGTATTGATAAGGCCGAGACTAGTAGATTGAGCCCAGAAAAACACTTTGGTGGAGCCATCTTCTGCGACAAATAGTATCGGAGCTCAATGGTGTATGATTCCTGGCCAAAAATTGATCCTAAACTCGGCAAAATTGAAGTAAAAATTAGAAACTAAAACTGCACGAATTTTTTGTGCAAAAACTGAACATGCAATCTTGATTTTCGGCCAATCAAGAAATCTTTTGGTGAAACGAAGACCGAAGTGTCGAGGTGACGAAAACTGGGATTGGGTTGCTGACGCGTCGAGGTGACGACAGCTGGCAATAGTGCATGGAAATTCAGGAGTGGCACATGTAGGCACGTCGGTCGGACTTCGATGAAGGTCTTTTCGACATATTGCTGTGGATATTATTTCTAACATTTTGGTGTTGTTAGTTTTTTCGTTTCGGGTTGTCTAGGATTCGATCATATTTGATTGGTTACTACATTTACTGAAATTTTAGGGCGAATAGTAATGGCTCTAAATTTCGATAAATTCGCATAACTCGATACTTACGAACCTTCAGCATGGTCCGATCTGATATATTAGCTTATCCCATTTAATTTCAACATTACAGAGTCATCTTGTATGGTGAAATTAGGATTGGGAGTTATCGTGTGGGGTAGCCATTGATTGTGCTAGAATTTTTAAATTATTTGTCATATTTGAAGCGTTGAGTTTAATTGCAAGTTGATTATGGATTCAGTGTTTTAAATTCCATTAAGTCACTGTGTGAGACTGCATTGTGTGAGAAATTGATTTTGTTGACATACTTTCGTGTTGCATTGATAATTCCATTAGAACACTTGGACTTGACCCGTTGGACCATTTCCTTAATACTGAGATCTCGAATCTCACAAAACCATGGAAATTTAGAACGGTGTATATCGTGACCTTATGATTACTTTGTGTGACTTAATTGTACATTTTTGGCGATCTTATTTTCGAAAATGACTTCACATTTTGAAATGGAGATTTTCAATGAAAAATGAGATTTTTCAATTTGACAACAAAAGATAAGGGAAATTTTGGTTCAACAAAAAGTTTCAAAATCCCTCAATGGCAATTTTTCTGAAAATTTGTCAAAAGAACAAAAAGAAGAATTTGATGAACCTACTTACACTTCAATTATTTTATACCTATCCGATACTATTTTGAGAAAAGTTGAAAAACTTATTCTACAAAAGAACTTTGGAAAAAGTTGGAGGATTTGTAAGTTGTACTTGCTTGAAATATTTTCGGGTTTAAAATGATCTTTTCAAAGGATTTTTGATGACATTTGAATGTTTTTAACAAACTTATTCAAGATATTATTAATTATGATGAAAATGTGTTTGAAATGTCATCATTTTGTTGAATTCTATGTCAACTCATATAGGGAGGTTAAGAATGCGATTAAGTATGGTAGAGACACCCTAACACATAAGATTGTCATTAATTCTCCTAGAAGTAAAGAGATAGAGATTAAGACTAAAAGAGAGGATAAGAGGAGCGGTGAGGTACATATGATGAGGGGTAGAACGAAGTTTAAGTAAATGAGTCTAGATAAGGCTAAAGACAATAGTGACTCGAGCGATGAGAGTTTTTAGATGAATGGTCAGGGTTGGGATAAGTCCAGTGGTAGACGGTATAACAACTGTGATAAGGCTCTACACTTTATTAGGGACTGTCCTAAGAAGAAGGATAAGCAGAAGAGGTAAGATGAGAGGTGAGGTAAGACGAATGTGACTATAGGGTTGAGTGATGACCTTAGTAAGGTTTATTGAGAGTAAACTTAGTTACTATATGTGTGTCTGTGTGTAATCCTTTCTGCATGTGTGTGATTGCTTAATTCTGTTACATGGTTATATGAGATTTCAATATGTTTGATATGTGCATTTACATGAATTTGAAAGCAATTTGATTAATTGGTCTAATGTGTTTCCATGCATATTATGTTAGGATGCATTAGCAGTAAGTGTGTTGTGTGTCTATTAATGATATGGAGTACAGATGCCTAAGAGTGCATTGTTGATATGCATGAGGATGTAGAGTGTGACATTTGAATCACGAGTGGAGATGTGAGTAAATGTCTGAAAACCTTTATCTGCGAAAGACCCTGTACATGTGGAGTGTGAGAGTGACACTTATATCACTTCTATTAGGTGAAGATCCATTATCCACTTAGGTTAGGAGAAGTAAGGTGGTGATAAAGGATTGTCTCATGGATTTAGGATCTATTGTGGTTTATCGTTAGATATAGGTTCAATGATCAGTCTAATGAGTATGGTGGGCGACGAGAGGAGATATGTGCTCTCGAGATGCGAGCAATGCGGAATGATATAGGATAACTGTAGTGAGATCTTTTCATGGGGTCATTTATGCATTTATTTCATATATGTTAGCCGTTTGATTGATTAACTTGGTGTTAGTATGCTATTTTGTGTGAACTTGTTTGAAAAGATCTATCTTATCCTATATTGTATCTTCATCGTATGTTTATTTGCTCTTGATTGATAGTGTGATTATTTGCTTCTACTTGAGTATTCTTGACCTTAGCCCTACTGGACATATGGAATAGATATGATATTTGTTATGGGTTCGAAACATGAGGTAAGATTTGTGATCCCAATTGATTGGTTACCTTGATTATGCAAGTATTAACTTTGTGTTTTGATTGCTTGCTGGTTGATTGGGTATTAAGGTTGAGATTTGTTGAATTTCAAAATTCACTTAGGACCATTTGAAGTGGCCCAATTTAATAGGAGATGCTCATGGTTTGTTCACTTCTTTGAAGATTATATTGGTTGGCCCATAATCCATGTACTTGGCCTATTTGAATATTTGGTCTTGGTCCTCTAAAATGATTAACCAGGCCTATATATATGCCACCCCATTTTCTCTTTCAGGTGTGTTATTTTCCCCCTTTCGAGCAAAAATGGCTGCTTCTTCCTTGCTTTGTGCCCTACCGTTTTGCTTTTCTTTTTTCTTGCCTTTGCAGCTGTCTTTTGTGGGTGCCTTTGTAGATGAAATAACAGCTTCTTTTTTGTCCTTTTGTGGGCAATCGGTAGCAACCGAAGTGAACAAGTAGTGTGGTGTTGGGTCGTTGAGTTGAGGTGTTGATAAGGTCGAGATTGGTAGATTGAGTCCAGAAAAACACCTGATGGAACCATCTTCTACAACACAGTGCATTGATATAGATAGTGCATCTTAAGAAGCAATTTTTCCTAATTACACCTTGTGGATTGCTACCGTTATAGGACACTAATGAAACCATCGCAAGTATTTAAGGACGAATCTCGCCAACATGAGGAGAATGATGCAATGTAAAATGTAGAATTTTATTTTTATTATTTTGTTTCTTTTAGTTAAATATTTCGTCCTAGTATTTATTTTGTCAAAGGGCATTATCCCTGTTCTCAATAAAAAGTGATCATTCATAATATAATCACGTTGCTAGAAAATACAAGGGAAAGTAATTGTGAAAAAAATCATATATAAACCTAGCGTCATACATACAATGCAGTCATTGAACTCCAAACGTCTAAAAATAAAACATAATTCTACCTTTAAAAGAATCTAATGAGAACAAATTATTACATGTATAGGTTGTTGTGGTAAAATCATGCTCTTGTATATACATTTATGGGTGCGTTTTGTGCACATATTTGAATCATATTACTAAATTTTAATGTCGTCAAATTATTGAATTTTACTTAACTTAGATTAATTTTTTCTTATTTTAGTTATGGACCCTTTTCTAAGCAATTGGAAATGAAAAAGGACAAAATCTAATGAAATCTATAATTTTGGGATCAAATTCCACAAGTTAGAATTTGAGAAGGACATTGGTTGCATAATTGGTGAACTCAAGGACTAACTTGCCTTATTTGAGAAAGATGAAACCTTGGAGTGAAATATCGTACTAAGTGGGCTTGGATCAAGTTAAAAAGGAAGGAAAATAATTGGGCTCTGCATGTTAGAAAATGAAAATTGTATAATTGAAATAAAATTGAAACCAATTTGAAAAGGAATAAAAATGTTACTTGGGCTGGACTCCTTTTTCCACAAGTTGGCGGCTGTTGAGGAGTTTAATTGGACAAAACAATTGGGTGGCTCGAAAATATATACACATAAACACAGAAAAGGAAACGGAGGAAGAATAATATTTACACGCAAACATAGAGCAAGAAGGGAAAAAGGGGATTGGTGACTGCTGAGGGAAGAAAATAAAAAATACACGCACGAAGAGGTAGAAGACGGAGAAGCCAACAGAAAGATGGAGAGACAGACACGAGACCGCGAAAGACGGCACTCGCATAGGGAATTAATTACGTTCTATTCACTTTTATTTGTTTAATTCCGACATTACGTTAAGCCATATTATTTTAGTGCTAAGATTTTTGATGAAATTTGTATTATGAATATTTAACTCTTGATTTTAATTCCTTTTGAAGTTCAAAACAGGTTTTTAAGTATTGAATAATTGACATAGATTTAATTTTTTCTACAATTATATGCGCAATAATTGTATGAATTTTGCGGCCTATTTTACCTTCAAAAGATTGAAAATAAGTTAGTTAGTATCAATTGTCAGAGTGTACGATAGGGAATAGCAATATACCGCTATACTTCACGTAATCTTTAAAGTGTATTCATAAATTTTTAATGCATTTTTATATGTTCCCATCCATCATAGAAATATAGTCGGATCATATGTAAAAATAGGTTTAATTCTACTTGAGAGATATTGTTAAACAAATTAGGAATATTGGTCTTCATAATTGAATCATATTGTCAAATTCGTAAGTTTTAGGGTTAAAGGTGATTGATATAATGAGATTCGGGATCCTACTACGCTTTTCATCATCATATTTTTATAAACTTGTATTTAATTATAATCTTGCATTTATTTTAGTTAAGTTAGGTTCTGCATTCATACGTAATTTGAATGGGTACAATCTAGTTATAGATAAATTAGAAATTTTTTGTTTCAGTTAAGACTAAATTAATTCGAACTTGAACTAGTACAATTTCCGTTGGAACGATTCTTGGACTCAAAATTCATATTACTACTTTTTAATGAATCATACACTTGTGATATTTTAAACGAAGAATATTCCCGTGACACACACGAACATTTTATGCAAAATGTGTTTAATTAATCGAAATATTAATACAAAATAACAAGAAATCAGGACACAGAAATATGAGTTAGATACTGGGATATGGCGTAAAGGGACTGAGTTTCTTTAGCACAACATGTTCAGTTATCTTCATTAGTGAACAACATAGATAAGAGCAAGGTTTCGTTGCATCCTATTGGGGTATTAGGTGAAGGGAAAAAAAAAACATAGTATATGACTTGCGCCTAAATTGTTTTATACATGTAATAACATGTTTCTTCAACACTATTTTTCAAGAGAGAACGGATGCAATAAATGAATTGCATGTTATTGTGTTGAAAAACATCACAGACTTTGAGACATATCACATATTACGGAAAGAAATCCCTAAAACACTTGATCAAGCATAGATAAGGCAAAACAAATTCTTGAGGCTTGATGTTAAATCCCTTTGATCTAGCAAATTCCAGTCTTTTCAAATCTTTGACATTTCTTGTATGTTCCTCGGATAAGAGTTGGAAAAGCTACTGTTATATGCCCATTGAGCGAAAATTTTATTCGCAGCTTGTGTTGGATGAGCATAATCCCAAAACAGGTATTGGTTTCTATTGGCACATGGAAAGAGTGATGGAAGACATAGTAGTTCAAAATTTTTAGGTCCAAAGCGACAACAACCTTTGTCCGTTACCAGTAACCCTATAAGAAGATGACGTAACAAACTTTAGCATTTTTCAATATCAACATATGATACTATGTACAAAATTTATGCAATAAGGTTATTCTTACCATAAGCAGATGGACTGTCACGCAACTCAAAAAACCATCTGTAAGCAGGGCCATAAATGAACTGAGAATCTTGGAAATCTGAATTTAGGCGAGCAACAAGAGACTTAAGTCGTGAGTTAAACATTTCCACAACGTTATTAGTACTTGATATGCAATGTCCTGGTAGCGCATGGCCAGTGATCAGTTGAAAAGGCGTGCATCCAATTGGTGGAATATCCACAAAAAAGAACTTCTTTAAACCCAAGTTGTGGAGTTCCTACAAAATAGTAATATTAATTTCACCTGTCCAGTATCTGTAATCCTTAAGCAGGCAGAGATTGCACTATTTAATCACTGCTTGTAATTAATGAAAAACTAGAAGACTGTTCAATTGGCCATTCCCTATGTTTCACAGACACGTACACAGACATGTCGACACGTGATTTTTGAGAAAAGTATGACACGGATTGGTTTAAATTTTATAATAAAAAATTTATATACATGTCTTTATTTTGTACTTTATAGCACAGGACATATCACATAGCATATCGAATACTTGTCCAAGGATTGTCTCCGAAGTATCCCTTGAGCATTAGAAATATAAAGGATATATAAAAAAAAAGGATATAGCATGTGACTTATTGACATGGAGTGTCAGTGTTCGACATGCCATGATGCATGTCGGACACGGACATGACACCCTAGAAGAAGTGTGTGTGCGGCCATACCAATATATAATTTGCATATTGATTTATGAGAAGATCAGCAAAATCCTCCGGACTGTAAAGGTGGCTACTCTTGAATATTAGAGGCATCAGATAATTGTTACTGTAGTCATTCGCACCAATGGCCATAATTACTAAAGCATTAGCCAGATATTGGCTCATTTCCTCCTCTTCCATTTCAGTTCTCAATTGATTCACGGTATTTTTGAAGTTCTGAATTTGTTCACTTAAAGGGATTCGACGACCCTGAAATTCATGTTTTTTTTAGTAATGAACGAAAAATCTTACACGGAAAGAAATTATATGATAATTAGTACAAAACCATTGAAGGTAGTACACATTACAAAGTTAAGTCCACTCTCATCAAGAATTCCTGCAGCAGCTGAAGCATAATTTACCCCAAACAGAATGTTTTTCTCAGTGGTACTAGGATTGTTGTAGGCTGGAAGTAGAGGCAAGCCCACCAATTCAGCTTCATACAATGGAGATAACAGTGAACATAGAGAAATTATATATGGAGTTTAAACCTTTTAATATAACTGAATCAATCAATATGGTCTAAATGCAAGGAAAAGTAAATCAGTGACAGATACCAAGAAAGTCTACTATGATCTTCCCATTACAGAATCTTCCAGTAGGTCCATCAGGGAAATCAATACCATAAGGAAAATAGTTGGATTTTGTTGCTGTTGTGAGGAAATATAGATTGTTTCCGGGATCACTAAGTGAATCACCAAACACATACATTGCTGTAAATTGTGGCTTTGCCCAAGCTCCCATCCATGAGAAATCAATTAAAATCATGCAGATTAACAGCAGAACTATGGAATTAGAGCATTGAACCTCCATGATTTTTATCATTTGTATTCTGTTTCTCAATTTTGTTTTAGTTAGTGTTTATATAGCAACAGGGGGACAAAATTGCTTCTCTTTCCTGCTCAATTATGCTGCTTTATGGTTGGCACTGCAATTGAATAGCCAAAAGTTGTGATTCCTAACTAGCTGACTTATCAAATTAATGTAGAGGGAATACTGTGCAAATGAAAGTAAATTATGGCCGCTATCTACTATATATAGTTGCTAAAGCCCGCAGGCCATATATGTACTAGCATAAGTAAATTCATTCTTTATAAGATTAAATTTGCCTGTTGTTATTTCTGAGGTCAGACTTGTGTAAAAAGCACTATCAGTAACTAAAGTTACATAGCAATTTCAAATGAACTCAACGGTGGGACCTGAGTTTGAGCTTATGTGTAATATGTTGACATTAATGAACTTAATTGAGTCAAAACTTATTTTTCATTTCTGGCGAATGTATCTTGGAACTGTGTCAATGTTTTGAAGTTTTGTGTATCTCAACGAGTCTCTTAGATTGTGGAGGAGTCAATTTACACCATGTTTGATACCCATTCTTCTGAAATATACTTTTCTTTCTCTTATTTTCAATCATATTTTTTAATAAAATAATATTACACAAAAATTTAAAATTTTTTCTTATTTTTTAATCATATATTTCCATCAAAACACTATTTAAAATGCATTATTGGGAAAATAATGTGGCTCAAGAATGCCCTAAAATCTTGTACAAAAAAGGGACTGGAATGAACATAGTTTTTTTTTTTTTTTTTTAAATCAAAAATGGAAAATCATTGATAATGAGATTAAAGCAGTGACCCAAAATTGTCAAAATCAGTTATATCTAGTTTGATGTCCAATACTAGGTGATAAACAAACATGACCAAAATACAGAAAAAAAAAAAAGGATCCTTCTAAAAGCCACCAATGCTCAAACTCTGTTCCACTACTCCTTAAAATGCTTCAAATGTTGCTAGGGAACATGAAGACGCGAACTCGTGCTCCCATGGACTTGGGGGGCAGGTTGGATTTGAACTTAGCATGAACAACACCGGAGTTTCCATGGGGACGAATCACCTTACCCCAAATGCACCGATAGTGAGTCCCATTCTGCTTCACCTTAGCCTTGTAAATGTACGCCATTCTTTTCCCCTGGTACCAAGCTACCTCCTCCTTGCTATTCACTCCCTCGATCTGGATTAAGGACGCGCTCTCCCTGGCGACCCTTCACCATTTTCGACTGCTTCTTTTGGGAAGGGCGACTGAGTGTAAGTGCCGGAGAAGATGAAATCTAAAACCCTAGTTTTGGAATGAACATAGTTTGGCACCTCAATTGAACAAAAAAAAAAAAAATTCTGTAGTAGCTACTCAAAGCAACCTTTGAACTGCTAACAGAGTCTGGTTAAACACAATTTGTGGCTTGCTGAAAATAATCTCTGAAGCTTGTCATTCAAAACTAATTTCAACAACTGTCTAAAGTTCATTCTGTTGACCACTATCTTAATGGAAGTACATGGAAAACCCTGAAACTTCGTGAATAATTTGATTAGTGAATTATGGTGAAGTTTGGAAAGATTAAGGGGCCGTTCTCTTTGGCCGTTTTGGGTCGTTTTCTGTTTTCGATTTTTCAAAACAGTGAAAACGCGTTCTCTTTCCTATTTTCGAAAACGCGTTTTTGAAAACGAAAAAAAATTTGTACACAAAATACAAAACGATAAAATCATCGTTTTGGACGTTTTCAAGCCAATTCCACGAAAAACTTGAAAACAAGGGAAACAAGAGACATAGAGAAAGAGAGAGAGAGAAGATGAGAGAGAGAACAGGTTTTCATTTTTTTATTTTCGAAAACAATTTTTGAAAATGTAAAAAAGAATACATTTTTAAGAATCTCAAAATACACCCCCAAAACACAAAACTCAAAATGAATTCAAAATTCAAAACTCAAAACACAAAACTCTTTAAGAAGAATATTTTCAATTTTCTTGGAACTAGAGTGAAAAATGGAAATGTTTTGAGGTACAATCATATTAATTCATGAGAAAGTGATTATAATGACTCATCGTAAAGAGAATAGTGGGTTAAGAGCTTAAATCCAATCCTAAATGAAATAAGTTCAAGTGAATTGCAAAAAGTTAGAAACATATTTTTTGAAACGATAAACTGTTGAACTAAAGATTATTTAGGGACAAGAATGGTCATTGGATTCTAAGGATTTAATTTTGGAATCTTTGATAATTTTGACATGTTAATGGACTAAACTAAAAATAAGATTTGAAATTTGGTGATAAATATTTAATTATTGAAGGTATGAGAGTTTTTCAATTTTCTTGGAACAAGAGTGAAAAATATGGAAATGGTTTAAGGTACAATCATTTTAAGTCCTAAGTAAGTGGGTTATAATGACATCTCATAAAGAGAATAGTGAGTTCAACCGTTCAAGAGCTTTAATCCTAGACTTGGTCCTAAATAAAATAAGGCTTATTAGCACAAAACATTTATATATTTGTTTTTTAGTGTGCAAAACATCCTCACGTTTCAAGTTTTCATATTTTCATCCCTATTTTCATGTTTAATTGTAAAAAAAATATGTTATTTTTATCAATTTTTATTCAAATTCTCAATAAAAAATATATCAATATACCCTCCTATTTAAATAAAACAAAAATAAAAATAAAAAAATAATTACAACCATACTTCCAAACTTTTTTAAAAAGTGCAAATGACTTCCAAATAAATTATTAAAAAATTCAAAATAAAATCTCTCTCTCTCTCTCTCTCTCTCTCTCTCTCTACTACCACCACCACCACCACTAAACAATTTCCAACAATATACTCCAATTTCCTTATTAGCTGAAAATATATAGACCCAAACATTTGTAACTCAATAGAAATGCCACCTACAACCACTTCAAACTCCACACTACAGCAACCTTTAGATCTCCGAAAACCACCACTACTGGATACACCTCCATCCCACCATTACATCCTACCCATTTGTCCTACCACACGCCACCACAAATGACCCCCATCGCTGCCCAAAACCCCTCATTCACATACCAAAACCAAGGCATCAACATTATTTCCGACAACACCCATGCCATTAGCCACCATCTGATAACATTTACTCCCCAAGGCGATCCCATTCATGGTCCTATAACATCAAAATAGGTTCTTAATCAAAATCTGCTGCCTCGAAAATTGAGTCATAGCTCTCCAAAATTGAAAATCCAAAATTTGAAAAGATGAATCTAATGAGCTGAGCTTCGATGAAATCTATCCATCTATTCAAATGGAGAATCAAAACCAAGGTCTCACGTCAACTATTCGGAGTTTACCTTAATTTTTCTCCACCGAAGTCGTCGAGGCAAGCGAGGGTCAGAGACATGATCCATTTCTTCAAACCCCATCTTTGGGTTTGGTTTGAAACTCTAATGGAAGTATATTGTAGAAAATTGTTTGGTGGTGGTGGTGGTGGAAGAAGAGAGGATCAAAGATAGGTTTTTTGTTTGGTGGTGGTGGAGGATGATGAGAGAGAGAGAGAGAGAGAGAGAGAGAGATTTTACTTTATTTTGAATTTTTTAATAATTTATTTGGGAGTCATTTGCATTTTTTAAAAATGTTTGGGAGTATGGTTTCAATTAGTTTTTTATTTTTATTTTTATTTTATTTAAATAGGATGGTATATTTGCCATTTTATATTTTTTTTAAATGAGGAATTAAAATAACATTTTTCACAATGAAATGTGATAGGGATGAAAATGCGAAAATTTGAAACGTGAAGACATTTTGCATACTAAAGGCCGAATGTAGGGACATTGTGTGCCAAAAAGCCATAAAATAAGTTCAATGTTTAGGGAGTAAACTGCGACTAGTTAGAAACATATTTTTAGAAACGAGAAAGTAACGATCTAAAGATTATTTAGTGACAAGAATGGTCATTGGATGCTAGGGATTTGATTTTGGCATCTTTTGATAATTTTGAGATGTTAATGGACTAAACTAAAAATAAGATTTGAAATTGATTACTTTTTGGAAAAATAAAACAGAAGCATTGATTTAACTGTTGACCTATGATTGATTATAATTCTAAAGTTTTGATTATAACAAAAAAGTTAATCTTGTTTACTAACAAGTTAAATTCAAGTGATTATAATTTTTCAAAACATACTATGAAATTGATTGATGGTCTTCAAAAGATCAAAAGTTATCACCACAAATCGAACTAATGAAGAAAGTCAATATCGAAATCACACATACAAGAATTTAAGAGCCAAACTTTGAAGCAAGTAGTTTCTGAACTAAAGAATCTATTTGTATAAAGATACTAACACTTTGATATTTGGCAATACATACTTAAGTTCAAAATTCTTCTATGCATTAAAAACAATCTTGTGCATTAAAAGTCATTATAACGCAATGTTTAATTCAAATATAAAAATGACTTTTAAAATTATAGATGAATTTAAAAAATAGTTTTAATCTTGAAAAATTATTTAAAAATACTTTCCAAAAGTCCATGCCCTTTAACACCTTCGAATTTGATCAAATGGGGCCAAAACGTAAAAAGAACGAAACTGCCGAGTGGTCGGCCGGGCAACGGTCCAAAATCTGACATTCATGACCTCTAAGTTTTACTGTACAAATAGTTATATTGATCATCCGAACAAGAGGTGGTCAACCAGACGAGTCATCCGATCTCACATATTTATTTTGACATTTTGCACTCTATAAATATCATCACTCTTCCATTCTTCATAAGACTTTTAAGAGTATCAAAGTGAGACATATTGAGAGATTTCTTTAAGCTTACTTTACATTCATTTCATTTAGTTCTTAATATCAAAAATTTTGATTGATTCAAACTCTTTAATCATCAACTTCATCAAAAAATTTCATCTCTTTTTATTTTAACTTATTTCTATTACTCATAAAAGAAAGAGATATATTTAAAAAATATCTTTGAACTTATATTGCATATATTTCTTCTACTTCTTCATATTGAAAACTTTGATTAATTCAATCAAACTTGTTAATCATCATATTCATTAAAGTTTCTTATTTCTCTTTTGGTACTTAATTTGTTACAATCATTCATTAAAGAGAGATATATTTTGAGAAAATTTTTGGACTTATATTGTACTCATTTCTTCTTCATCTTCTCATAAAAAAACTATAATTGATTGAATCAAATTGTTAATTATCATATTTATCAAAGTTTTCATCTAACACTTGAGCTATCATTTGTTGCTATTCATTGAAGTGTTTTCTCTTCTTAGTACTTAATTCATTTGTATACTTTATTAAGAGATAAATCTCATTGTAAAATATTGCTCTAAACTTGTAGGTCGTATTGAGCTCTAGTGAAAGCTCAATAGTATAAGGATCGATACTTTTTTCTTGTCTGACACCATATGTGTCATATTGAGGTCCCATAAAACTCAATTTTGTGGGTCATATTGTGGTCGTGTAAAGCTTAATATTGTATAAAGATCGGTGCTCCTTGTTTGTAAGTCACCAGAAGTATTATAAAGGGTTTGATTGCACTATAAGTCAATTAATATAGCGAAAATGCCTTACTCGTACTGGACAGCTTGATAACAGAGGACGTAGATCATTGCTTTAAATCAAACTTCCACAAGTATATCGTTTGCATCATTTCTTTCCTTTTACTTCCCGCTTTCATATTTGCACTGATTATTGAAATAATCTATTTAGTTTTTACTTGCTTGAACTTAGATTAATTTTTTGAAAAAGTTTTAAAAATCAATTTCCCCCGCTTGGTTAGTTACTCTTGGACTATCAATTGGTATCAAAACAAGGTGCTCATTTTGAATTTAAAGATTTAACAATTTTAAATAATGACTAACCACAATTTTCAAAATCTTGAGAGACATTCTACAAATCGTCCTCCATTTTTTGAGGGTACACATTATAATTATTGGAAATCTAGAATAATGATTTATGTTCAATCAACAAATTATAATGTTTGAAAAGTTATTGAATTTAGTCCCGATATATCTAAAAAGGTTATTAAAGTGGTTGGTAAATCGGATCAAATCATTCCAAAACCTCTAGAGCAGTACGATGATGAAGATAAAAGAATATTATCATTGAACGCTAGAGCCAAAAATATAATTTATTGTGCTTTCGATAGAAATGAGTTTAATCGTATTGGCACATGTTATCCCGCTTTTGATATTTGGCATGCCTTAGAAGTTATTCACTTGGGTATTAGTAAAGTAAAAGAAACCATAATAAATCTTTTGGTTAAGGATTTTGAAAATTTTTTTATGAAGCAAAATGAACCTATTATTGATATGATTGCTCGCTTCACTGATGTTGTTAACGTCCTTAAAAAGTTTTTATCGTAAATTTACTAATGGTGAGCTTATAAGTAAAATGTTCAGGTCACTCTCGAAAGATTGGAGCTTGTTAAGAATATTCATAGAAAACACCAAAGATATCAACACATATCCATTGTCTTCTCCTTTGTTTCGGTGCGATTTAGCTCATATGTCATCAATATTTCAGAGAGCTCCATTGGGGTAAAGAAAAGAATAGATTCATAAAAAATAAAGCAATCCAAGCAACATGAGATGAAAGTGACAATGATGACTATGAAGAAGATGAGAGTCAAAAGGGAATTGCCAATATATGCTTCATAGCTATTGAAAATAGGGTAAATTCAAATGAAAATTATTCATATGATGAATTATCTACCTCTTATGATGAAAATCTTGAAAATTTTAAAAAACTTGCTTTAGATCATTCGATCCCCAAAAAGAAAAATTTTGTATTAGAAAAAGAGGTAAAGAAAGTTTTGGAAATTCAAAAAGATTTTGAAAAAGGAATAGCTAATTACAATTCTTTAATTAAGGAGAAATCCTTTTTACAAGAAAATATTTTAGATTTGACTCAAATTATTCACAAATTTACTCAAGGTAGAAAAAAAAATTTTAATTTAATGTTTGGTGAACAAAAATGTGTTTTTGATAAATGAGGAATTGGATATAAACTATTTTTAAAATAAGAGTCTCCTAAAATTTTCCTTGTGAAACCCTAAAATTCCCCTATTCTAAATGTTACATGTGGTTTTTGTAAGAAAAATGGGCATGTAACTTTTAATTGTTCAATAAAAAGAGGCTGTACCTTGAGGACAACTACAAGTGGATTCAAAAGTCCACTAACACTAGCTACCAATGACCCAAGATTGTATGTGTATCAAACATAAAAAAATTGAATTATTTTTGTAGGTACCAAAGAAAATAAGGAGCAAATACATCTTAGATAGTGGATGCTCAAAGCACATGATCGAGATCAAGCTTTACTGTCAAGTTTCAAAATAAAGGATGGTGGTCATGATACTTTTGGAGATAATGCCAAAGGAAAAATCATTGACATTGAAATTATTGGTAATCATTTATCTTTATTTATTTAAAATGTTCTCTTAGTAGATAACTTTAAACATAATTTACTTAGTTTTAGTCAATTGTGTGATGAATGTTATCATATCAATTTTGATTCTTCCAAGTACATTACGAAAGCCCCAAGAATAGCTAACAAAAAGGGGGATGAATTGATTTTTGAAACTTTTTCGAATAATTAACTAAATTTACGTAAGTTAAAAATACGTTGATAAATTAATAATCATAAGCAAGTAATTCAATCAAATAATAAGAGAAAATATAAATAGAAGACAACTAGACACAATTAAGCAAGCAAGTAGAATGGTGTAAATTTGCACAAAGTAAAAGCACGTTAAGGAGCACCGATCCTTTCACAACGTTAAGCCTCCAGCACGAGTAAGGCCTTTTTTACTATGTTGATTGACTTATGGTGCAATTCAATCATTTACAATGCCTCCAGTAACTTACAACCAAGGAGTTGAGCTTTATGTGATCTCAATATGACCCACACTATTGAGCTTTACGGGACCTCAATATGACCCACAAATCAATGAGTTTACAAGTGAAATCTACCCTTATTAGTGAATAATAGATTCAAAGTAGTGAACAAGAAGAGAAGAAGGCAAACACTTTAATAGATAGCAATGAATATGACTCAAGTGTTTGATTTGAAAAACTTTGATAGAAATTAATTTTCTATGTTTAGAATGATCGAAAGTTTTTCAAGTATAAATCAATTTATGAGGATGAATAAATAGTGAAGATCAATGATTTATCTTAATAAATGCTTACTTATTGCTCTAGGAAAGGTTGAAATTGAATGCAAAGTGAGTTGGTATCTATAGATGAAAAACCGTCAAAAACTCTGCCGACCTGGACAACCCTTACCGGACGTCCGGTACATACTGGACGTCAACTAGCTATTTGTGTCAGAAAATCAGAACGGTTGAATTTTTTATCATTGTCTGTAAAACCACCATATCGGACGTCCGGTATGGCGTATCGGACGTCCTGTACGACCGTTTTACGTCGAAACGTCATCATTTTAATTTCTAACAAATTTAAGTACTTGAGGGACGTTTTGACAATATTTTTCAAGGCAAGTGACATTTTTCAAATATGAGTTTTGAGATTTTTACCTTTTGAAAAATAATCTTTATGCAAATATTTTTGTATCGTGATTTTTCGATCGTAAAATCAAAACTTAAGCTCGTCTCGATTCATTGCCAAGTATTAAAATGTTTTACCTTTACATATGATTGTACAATGTCTAATCATCTTGACTTTGTCGTTCTTTTGACTTGTATCTTGATTTGCGTTTTTTTCGAATCTTTAGGTTCCAATAGATCATCCCATGCAAATTGCTATAGTCTCGAATGATTTGACTTGAATACTTAACTTTCACTTTGTTCTTCATTTCAAGTCCAACTTATAATGTGTTGATTTTGCCAATACTTGATTGATTTCAATGTTGAACTATCATCACTTAAAATCAATTGTTAGAAATAATATTGGCTTGTTCGTTATAATCAAAACATTAAGGTTATAATCAACCATAGGTCAACAATTTTTTCCTTTTTGATTATGACAAACAAGATGATATGCAAGGTAAGATTGAACAATTGATATTATATTGATAAAGGACTATACATTATAAATTTATCATGTAATTCGTATTTTCCCTTTTATTATAACAAATAAGATGATATGCAAGGTAAGATTGAACAATTGATATTGATAAATGAATATATATTATAAATTTATCATGTAATTCAGATTCCCCCTATCTTTTACAAATCAATAGCTATACATTTAAAGCATATAAATTTTTTGCCATTTTTCATATATTCTAAGTATATTATATTTTCAAATCAAAACATGCATAATCATCTCACTCCATTTCTCCCTTTTGACATAAGCAAAATGGACAATATCTAAGATCAAAACACAATTTTTCCTTTTTAACATAAGTAAAAATGTAGCGCATATGAGAGGAATAATATTGTATATAAGATCAAAATTTTAAATCAACCATAGAAGATAGCAATATATTCCCCCTCAATTAAATACAAAATCATAAATATATGCAAGTTTGAATAAGAGGATTGCAGTAGAGTTGGAGAGAAAATGAGAAAAGAAATGTGGGAAATTGTGAATAGGAACTGAAAATATTCGGTACCGAATGTCCGCCAAAAGAAAATGTAGAAAAGAAAAAAGTTCTGTCCTACCGGCCCGATATACTGGACGTCCGCTATTTTTTTTAAGAATAAAAACAATGAGAAGTTTAATTTTGAAAGCAATTTGACTCGATAAGACCCAAACTTCGTCTAATGAACGTGAAACGATTGGGTGCAAGAAGTTTTGGTGAAAATATTGGCCAATTGATTTTCTATGTCAACAAAGTCAAGTGAGATATCGTCGTTTTGAACACGATTCCTAAGAAAGTGATGTCTTATCTTAATGTGCTTAGTTCGAGAATGCAAAACGCGTTTTTTAGATAAGTTTATGGCTCTAGTGTTATCACACATAATAGGAATATGATCATAAGATAGATGAAAGTCACTAAAGGTTTGTTTCATCCATAAGACTTGTGAACAACAACTCACAACAGAGATATATTGCGCCTCAGTCGTGGACAAAGCTACTGAGT